>CABFOW010005137.1:6440-46295 GCA_902141385.1 Timema californicum
ACATACATACATACATACATACATACATACATACATACATACATACATACATACCGACATACACACATACATACATACATACATACATACATACATACATACATACATACACACATACACACATACACACATACGTACATACTCACTTCATTCTCTTATGAGGTAGGGAAGAAACTGTTCATATAGCTCAAAAAACAACTCCGTACTTAATCCATCCTCATTAACTTTCTCAACACTTCCCTATCTTTGAATACTTCCTTCGCTTCAAAAACATACATACTGAGTCATACATGCTATTTTGTTCTTAAAATTCCTAATGTTTCTCTTTTTCACACATTCGTATAAAACACTTAGGCACGTCTTACACCTTCCTTTAAGATCTACACAATTTACCTTCATATATTTGCTTCATCACTCGATCCAAAATCATCTACTCAACATAGAATTAAAATGCCTATATAATTTCATTTACTATAGGCCTACCATATTTCAATTCGATACGTTCTTAAAATTAATGCAAAAATATAATGAAAGTTTTTTTAATATATATCTTATAAAAACTATGACTTTGAAGGAAAAAATCTATTACGAGGGGATATGAGAACAAAGGTGTCACTCTCGTTTGGTCTGGTTTTCCAGTGGTGACGTTTGATTCTCCCCTTGGTGTACCAAAATTGTATTTTTAATAGTAGTGAACCAATTTAAATTTAATTATTTAAAATAATGGCATCTATCAATCATATATGTTCAGTGTAAATACTTGTATGCGAATATTAAACATTGAAAGCTGGATTCAAAGCACTTAACTTAACGGATTTTAAAATCGAGAGTACCTATCTGTTTCGATTAAAGTTCAAATATAAAATGAGTTTTTCTAATGCCTATACTAGTTCAAATAAAAAATGTTATGTTATTTTGTTAATATTTGTGCGGGTATGGGAGTGACTGTATAACAACTTTACTTTATCTATCAATTAAATTTTAGAGCACCGTAGAAATGGTAAATAAAATGTTTCAGCCACTTAATGCCTTTTACTTCACTTATATTTCATAATACAATCTAGATTTTAGGGTTTTGTCCTATCTTAGTAGGACATTATGGATTGCTTAGATTATTTTAATAAGGGAAACCTAAAAGAATCAAACACTTTCACTACTGTTGAAGTACATTTTTTCCATCCATCACTGTTTTCAGCCTGTGGTCTGGGTCAGTTTTTTATTCAAGGCATATATTTTCCATTAATGACTTGTTAAGGTTGTCTTAGATTTTAAAAGTAAATGTTAAGAGTAAATTTACTTGTTTCCAGGTCTAAATCTTGAAAATGATTTCTTTAGCTACTATGTTATTAATTTTACAAATAATGATACAACTAAAATAATAAATATATGTTTAAAACACATGGTATCACTTATTCACTAATTGTTTCAGAATCTGGCAAGCAGTCTTCAGACGGCAAAATGGTCTCCCAAGGAGTCTACTATATGATCCCTAAACTTGTGGATGATCATTTACCGACAATAGCACTGCTCTTAACCTTACCATCGAAACTAAAATGATCTTATTTCTGCCGAAACAAGAAAACAGTTAAAACTTAGGTTTATTTTTATCTTATTGATCAATTATTTATTTATTTAAACATAATGTGTGGATATTTCTAAAACATGTATATTATACTGGTAATATGTAGAACACGCCATTTTACTCAATATCGGCTCAAAGTATTTTCTTGAACAAATAATTGTAAATTTATAAATAATATTATTTTTATATATACTAGCACAGCGTCTTACTACCCATTCATGCTATATGCTTAATGCTTTAATTTGTTGTTTTTTTATCTTGTGTAGTGGGCTTGATTTTAAAACTAGCCAACTATATTGATATTTCAAGACTTCATGGTTATTTTTCATGGAGTTAAATTTGGACTACTTATAACCTAAAGTTCTTATTTTAATTCAAACATACTAAACTAAATAAATTATATATTTTAAAATACCTACGAATCTGATAATACATTGATTGCATTAATAAATAGTTATGGGACAGAAGATTTTACCATTTCATAAAATGCATCTATCTATTGTTTAGACCTACGCCTAGCATGGACTATACAGATTGCCAGTAAAATATTAATTTTAAATAAAATTAATTAGATCTATTTAAAGTATTTAAATTATATTTTTTATGGTTGATATTGATTTTGTTTAGTAATAACATAGCTAAATACTCACAGTTGAACCAAATATTTTAATTCTAAATGTTATTATACATGAGTTTATTTAAAATAAAACATGGCAAATGTCCAGTGATAAAACTAATGCGAATCAACGTGGCCTACCTTTTGTCAACCTAGGATATTTTTAGACAAATGTCCGAAGGAAACGGAGAGGGTAATGTTACAGTAAATGTTGAATACAATTTATATATTTTACTTGTTTGTGTATCTAAAGTATTTGTGTAAAATATTATCCTTACAAAATGTTCATAATCACTGCATTGAATTGTTTTTGGTTTATTCTAAGGAAAAAAATTCTAGAATTCCAATAAACATACATATTTGTTCACAAATATAAAAAATGATAGTAGACATTTTGAACATGTTATATTAAAACTGTGTCAGAGCATCTGAGAAGAATGAGTGGAAATGTTAGCAGACAGATATTAAGTAAATTTTCGATTTCAGATAAAAAATGTTATTACAAATAAAACTAAGCATGTAATGTATTTTGAGTTTGGTTTATATTTGTATTTGTTGGACCTCAAAATAAATGGATAGCATTGACAAAATAATGAATGGAATCTATATGAATGACATGAATGTTTTTAATTCTTTCTCCAGAATGTTCATTTATTTGCATCGAGTCAGATATTTATAGGCTTTAATAAAATAAAACATTATTTCAAAAGAGCGTGAAAAAAATTATTAAACGCATAGATAAGAGATTCTCAAAGAAGGTGCCAAGAAACCCTTCGGTATAGTGAAAGATTTTTAAGGATGCCAGAAAAATATGGGCACATTTATAGTTTAGTCCACTACAATTGCGCCAAAAAGTGATTTTCCCTAAAATGTTTCAAAGACAATTTTTAATCAAAAGTTACTTGAATTGTAATTTTTTTAAATATGTATTTATATTTAATTATATACATGATTATTATAAATTAAGAGTAACTTCAAGTTTTTTTGAAATTTTAATTTAATTGAATAGTGAAAGTGGGAATGCTATAGTTTAAATACTAGCCTATGTTTTAATGCACTTATTTTAAACAGTAGGGGCTGTGATTTAGTTTCATACACGCATATAATTTTATTAACTGAACGCTACATGTAATTTATATATGTGTGTGCTCTATTTTCTTTATAAAAAACTACTATTATATACTCTAAACAGCATCATTTTCATACATGGTACTAAATAAATAAAAATAAATAAATATTTTAAAATAGTAATTATATTATATTGAGTGTGGGAGACACATTATTTTAAGTAAAATTTTGCCCAAATAGTAATATATGTTTATTAAATTTAGTATTAACCTACATTACAAGGGCTTAATCAATTCTACAGGGTAAATTTTAAGTGACATATTAAATATGGATGAACAAAAATGCCTAAATTAAATAATAAGCTTGACACAATGTAGAATACTTTCAAAACAATTCTATTCGTGTTGAAACTCAAGTGTGAATGTTGTAATAATTGTATGTATGAAATTAATTTTTAAATATGATATAAAGTGTTGATATATTACAATAAAATTACTTTTAGTCACTAAAAAGGTAAAGCATTATTAATTTATTTTATTTGACTTCTCTAAAATGATGATATTTCCACGCATCGTTGTTAGAAAAGGACCTGTTAGAGAAGAATGGGAGACATTACCTATTAAAATAAATCTTTAAAAGTAATTTTAATTTGTTTTTTTAATGACAAGATAGGTTCCTCCTTTAAATATAACATACAATAATAATGGTGATATAATAAACATTTACCATCTTAAAGCGTTACCAAGAGCCGACTTTATAATAACTATTATAGTGAAAAATCTAAGCCTATAAAAATAGACTAGGTAAAAGTATTAACTCACGATTACTTCCATTCTAGCTTTGTGATACTCATTTGTCAAGAAACATAGTGTTAACTTATTATTAACGATGTAAACTAGTTTTACTTATATTAATAAGTTACACAAATATGTTTTCTATATTGTCAAAATATTATTTCTCCTTAGGTAATATACTTTCAAATATGTCACATTCAATATATAGGATTTGGCAATATATGTACAGTATCTTTAATCACGGGTTTAAATTAAAACATATCAATAAACAAATAGGCTAAATATTTATAATTAAGAATTTCAGATTTTAATAAAAAATTACGAATATTAAATGCTTCTAGAAACTTTCTGGACCTAATATTTTATAATAGCAAGGTTCTGGATCTGAATATATTAAATGCTTTATATTAATTTTTTAATATTTAGAAACTTACATTAGACCATTATAAGTTACAGTGTAACTTCTATCATTGATTGCTATACTGGTATGTGAGAAGGGGCCTTACGGGGATAGCATAGCGGGGAATGGATAAAATATTAATATTTTTTAAATAGATGAAGGAGAATACGTAAACACATGTCTGGAGAAGAGGAGAGGGTATACAGCACACACCAAAATTAAAATAATTACAGGAAATAACACATGATTATTTATCAGCAGGAAACGTGATAAGATTACAACTTGTATTTTAAAGTTAATCTAATATTATTTCCTGTACAGATCGTATATAAGAGACCTACCACATTACATTTTATTTCATTATGTCACAAGACAGCTCTGAATTATTTTCTCAACTAGCTCAACAAGATATCTATACGCCATCACCAAGTATCATCGAAGAACATCAAAACCTTGTGGTGAGTACACTCGACATTAACGAAGACGATTATTTAGATTATATTATATAATCTCCTATCTCTACATCCATCACTAGTACAACAACCAGTACACTAACAACTACACACCAATTGCTACTGAACCATTCAGAATCAAAATCATACCGAAAAAACAAACAACAATTAACGATTGTTTACCATTCAATCATGTCAGTTGCGTGGAAATGGGAAGCTCAGGCGGACACAAGAGAAGACTGGATTTTGGTGACGTCAACGAGAGGGACGAAATTCCAAGTACCTCCTCGTCGATAGGTCATCAAACTAAAAAAAAAAAGCTTGAAAACGAGCGTACCGAACATAGAAGAGATGACAAACTACCTAAAACAGACACACAAACCGATCAACATATTATAGCCACTCATCGTCACGACGAGTCACGTGCAACTTCTTCAAGACAAGTTATCACCCTGGATTCTGTACATTCAGCTTACAAATTTGTCAAACAGGGAACTTCGGGAAAAACTAATAGAGAGGTTAATAACATTTCTAGAACCTTACAAACCGACAGAGACTTACATTCAGATGAAGAACTCAAAATCACTACCAAAACTATACGACACACCAAATCTGGACATAGTAAAAACAGTAATACTAGGATGACAGATAGAATTGAACCACTTGACCAAACAGATAACAGAACAACTACCATGTAAACTAAAACTGACAACACTACTGACATCAATCAACAACCCAGCCATGCCAAGTCTGAAAATTTATATTGAGCACTTGTTGAATAAAGGTCGAAATTGCTCTTTCAAGTAGGAGCACTCCCCCCTAAAATAATGTTTCCACCGTGTTTATTTATTTTACTCCCGTATTATATATTTGAATATGATACGATTTAAAAAAAATCCTAATAACTTTTAAATCTAAAGTCATTTAATCAATATTTTTAAAAAACAAGGTGAAGATAGTTATAAATATATTTTAGAGGCACGAATATTTTACAAACACTATGAAGCAAGCAAAATTTTCAGAAAATTTCCTAGGAAAAGTCCAATAGCTTAAATGCATTCAATTATCAATCTTTTACCTGTGGAGGGGCCTCAGAATTATTTAGGTTGCGGGAGCGGGGACAGATACCTCAAAATCCCTTTTTAGTTATATTCCATTCACGGTAGGAATTACTCTCTGAAAGGTCTTTTTTCCTACCAATATCCTACTATATAGTAGATTTATGGTAGGGAAAAGGCCCTTCAGAAGTCAATTCCTCCGGTGAATGGAATATAGCTAACCTCCCGTAACATACATATGGTTCTGCCACCGCTTAACCAGCATGGATGATTTTACATATTATTTCCTATTTCTATAATAAAGTTAGATGTTGAAAAATGTGTGCTTGTAGGAAAGGCTATGTCACCCCTGATTCATTGTAAAATTAATGTAACCTTATCAAATAAAGCTATTCTCAATTTGAGCATATGTAATAAAGACATTAGCTCTTATAATATCTAACTGAAGGCTATATGGAGATTGATAGACGGACCTTTCTCCCATTTATCTTATCTTATCCTTTTATTCTTCTTTCTTTGGTGACTCATTTTGGCGTTCTTGAAATACCAAGTAGTTTGTGGTTTTGTTGTCTCCTAAGATAAAATATCCACCAACCTAATCATATCTCTCTATATCCTATTATTATTATTATTATTATTATTATTATAATTATTATTATTATTATTATTATTATTATTATTATTATTAGCACCACGTCTTACTACGCGTTCGGGTTATACAATATTATATTACTATACCACAAATTTCCTTTGTAAATAAATCGTCGTTCACCCAGATTTGCTGCCTAGCTAAGTAACACAATCACTAATGATTTTTTTAAATGTAACTAAACATTAAAATATTTAATCGAGTTTTCTTGTTTTGTCCTAATCGTAATTAAGGCTATATTAACATTTTATTGTCAACATTCGGGGAAAATTTCAACCCTCGTAAGCCCTCCTTCCAACCATAAAATCAGATTTCAATAAATGAATATAAATATAAACCTCCAGCTATATCGTGTAACTTATTTTACCAACCCGTATCAGTTCAGGTAGCTTAAACGGATGGATTATAATAAAATTAGATGCATTTTAATTTTTCCTTTATTTATTTCGTTGATAACCTAGTTATTAAAATTAGAGTTGGTAGTATTAGAGATAATCTAGCAAAATTAGTATCTAAACTTAGATCTGCAACTTATTTATTTCAACTATAGAATTTGTTATTTACTTTTACCATATTTTTAAACAAACGTTGTATAGCATGACACTGAAGTAAAATGACATCTACAAACCGTAATCTGCACCGGAGACTAAACTGAAATAAAGGAATCCAAAGAAGAGAATTAAAACTGATATATTCTGCGATAATATAATTTGTGTTCTACTTAGTTTAGGTGGATGTTCCCGGATACAAACACCATGTTTGACAAATCATTCTGCAAGTATGGCGGAAGCGAAGGCGTGACAGTTTTAACAGACGTCTGAACCCTTGGACACTCGATGTTGACGAAGGACCTGACTGTCATTGGCTTGATGCCTTGAGCTACGAGCACTGCTGACCTAGCGGACCTCCTTGGCAACTCTTTCTTCACTATTATCACCTCCTCCCCTTCCTTTCTTTTCCCTCATTATATGCCTATATTTGGTCCTGTGTAGAGTCATAAAAAAGAGTATATAACGACTGACCCCTAGGTTCTTTCGACTGTAGTTCACTATATTATATCCTCGAAGGAAGAACCTCTTCTCCAACACCTGAAGAAGAAACTGGTGGTCTTGATGTTTTGGTAGTGGGTCTCACCACCACGACGCCAAGGGAATCTCGTCTGACGTCCCAAGTATTTGCAAATATCCAAGTCCTTCAGAATTGTTGTAGTAGTCAAGTAGACTAATTTTGTTTATGTTAGTCCAAGTGGCTATAATGTATTCTAAGTCCTAAGAGTGACTAAGTTTTGTTTTTGTGTCCTTCTGACTTAGTTTAGTTAGTCGAAGTGGCTAAAATGTTTTCTAAGCCCTTCAGACTCGTTATTTTAGTCAGAATGACTAAATTTTGTTTTGTGTCAATCTGACTTAATTTCTTTAGTCAGATAATTTGACTATATATTTTCCCTATGTCCATATGACATAGCTTAAATACAGGGGGGGGGGAGCTTTGAGCTCTATATGTAATAAGGAACTTGCTTTAAGGGTCCTCTTCTCCATAAGTTCATTACTCCATTTTAAATTCTTATGACTTCACAATATCCCATGACGCCGTGGAGGTCATGCTCACTTGTTCGAATTTTTGTATGGCTACAAGCTGGTTGTCTAAAGCCTTTATTTTAGGACCTAGTTAGGTCAGTATCTCACAGCATTCTTGTTGGCACCCCTCCCTCTGTGTTACTATTTTGGGTGCATAAAATGCGGAACACGGCTAGTGTTGTATGGTGGCCCGCACATATAGTATTTTCATTTGCCCCGTGTTGGCACCTCACTAGTCCAAGTGTTTAAAGTTAGTGCGTACTAGATTTTATGTATGCCCCAGGGAGTGGGTAGTTGTATAAAAGTACTATTGAGTGCTCTGGTAGTACCCACTGGGAAAGGAATGGCCATAGTACAATTTTGTGTTGACACCTGATTGTTTGCCATCTGCTAATGTAATTCACAGACCTTCCTCTTACCAGTTATTATTTAAAGTGTCTATGCGACCTTTCTTAATTTCAAATCAAGCTAGTTAGCTTGGCCTACATTTAGCTTGTTAATATCTCTAAAACTGTAGGGTTTGCAGTTATATTTTTATTAGTAATTAACTCACCATTATTTCTGTTTAGACCCTTCTGGTGGTAGTCTGGCTCTAGCCCAACTGTTATGGAATCCAATACTCTCTATCAACTTAACTTCCATTTGACTATTCCGTGTCGTCTTGGACACGTAATATCCTATATTTTTGGAGTGGTTAAATCCTATAATATTTGTCAGTTTAAAACTTAATTGTTTTATACTTCTAAGAGCTACATGTTTTCCTTACTCATTTTAACGGACATTTATTACTGTTTTCCTGTACTGTTTCCAATTGTAACCCTATATCATCTATTTGTTTTTTATAATAAATATATTTTTGTTACCTATTTATTTCTCTTACTATTATAAATATTTCCCAGTCCATACTTTGTTATATATTTAGTTTGTAATGGTTATCGTTATCTCCTCTACACATTAGAGTGAAGGGGAAGTAACGATACAGTTGCAAAAATCCAATGAAAAATAGTTCAAGCCATTCTTGTTCCATGTCCATAAGCCACCGCAGAGACTTATAACTCTAAAGCCATGCAAGGAATACGAAAATTTAATGGTGTGTTAATTAAAATGAGATAATTCATAAGCGAAAAGAATTAAAACTGTTAA
The DNA here is from genome assembly GCA_902141385.1 of Timema californicum. NCBI lineage: Eukaryota > Metazoa > Arthropoda > Insecta > Phasmatodea > Timematidae > Timema > Timema californicum. The sequence goes on from CABFOW010005137.1 coordinate 15,777, forward strand.
ATAGCTCTCAGAGAGTTAATAGTGATGAATGAAGCTCCCCAACCACCTCTTTGCAGCTTCCTCTACCATACAATCTAATTTAATTTTTGGAATGCTGTAAATATTAAGAATTTGTAATTTAATTTACCATTTGTTCAAAGACAAAATGCGTTAGAGAAGTAGATAAAACATAATACTGAGAGTATCATGTGTAAATGTATGTGCAACACATTCTTCTATCCATCTTTATTTGGTGTTCTAAGGGGAGAGGAAGATATTCTAATTTTGTCCTCCCTACATTCTTAAGGTCACAAATGATTTTAATAACATTTTAGTGGTGTGAGAAGTTCATTATTTTCCATTCAAAGCAAAATCAAATGATAAAACTATAAACAAATAATTCCCAGTCGAATCAAAGTATAAATAATTAAAAATATATTTAGTTTCAGAAAACTTTATTTTATAAAAGGTACATTTTATATCATAAATAATTTACAACGTGTTAGATTCAAAATATGCGTGATATATTTCGTCCTAAGCTGATAAAGTTTTCAAAGCTTTGATTATCCCAATTTAATTATTGTAAGTCATGTGAAGTACAACTATCCTATATTATAGATAACTACTAATATGTATGAGATACATCGTTAGCAGCATGGTATAATATGTCAGCCCCGCGATAAATTGGATTGTCATTTGCGGAATGTTAAGATTCCCATATAGGTCAGAGGAAGTGAGAGAACTTTTTTTTCCTAAAGGGTTTGTTTCCAACCCTCCTAAATGCCAAATAGTTCCTATAATCTAGCTTCTTCATGCCTACCACTTAGGTGAAGTCTTATAGAAAATACAGTAGGTTTGAATGCTAAGTAACACGCACTGCACAGAATAAATCCAGTATATATCTTAACAATACATTAAGGTACAGGGATAATATCTTTAATAAATTATAGAACCAAGCTCCCTAACCGACATTTAATTTTTGGTGCACCCAATGTTTAATTATCTAGCTTTCAAATTTATTAACAAATATCCTCATTTGACAGTAATGAAATATTTATTTTATGATTATTTCGTTAAAAAACTACTTCCCCATCTTGTATGCTGAAACGTAACAGGCTTAACGTGTTTAGTTTCACAATAAGGCATTTTGTAATATAGGGTCATAGTTATGGAGCAATGCACCATTAGAAAAAAAGTTTTCAATATCCACACAATTCGCAATATTTTGAAAGTATTAAGATTACCAACGTGTTTTCATGATGCCCTTTTATTCACATAATTTATTTAAATCCTAAGTGCCTTAAATTACTGTTTTAAATCCATTAGACTTTATTTTATGACATATCATCACTACCAATAATAACCCCCCGTGTAATAACTTTAAATGGGGTCATACATATTTATTTATTAAACAATGGCTGAGCAACTATTCATATTTTCATAGTCGTTATACAAACATCGTTCTTATGGTTCGCCAAAGTTGACGAGTAGGGAAGAAATAGTGAAAGATTATATGAAAAAGTATATTAAAGACGAAGGAACGTTAAAAGACGCTAAAAAAAAAGCACAACTGCATCATTAGTTCTAATTGATGAGGCTTAAAAGTGTGGGAAGTAAAGTTCCCTCAGCAGTTCCTCATGTCATTCCCAGGACACGCAAAACAGGAGCAAGAAACTCTAGGAGGGTCAGAAAGAGAAAGAGACACAAACAATGAGAGTGTTTGACCCCTTCTTAATCATAGTTGGTGTGATGAAGGGGACTTGGAGTGCCCTTCGCCAATGTCAGAACCCTTGAGATACATTCAAGAGCCTGCCCAGCCATTCCCACTCCCACCACATTGCCACACTAAAACCTTCCCCTGGATAACGATCTAGTATTTGAGATTATCTAAGCTCATGTTGGTGATACATTTGTAGGTTATAAATATACTCCAGGTAAAATAATTGAAATCGATAGCTAAGACCAGTATTTTTGCAGTTTTATAAAGACAACATTGTTTTGTTAAAAATAAATAAAATAAATTTCTAGTATACACAGAGAGCTTAATTTTCTTCACATAGCTATCTCAGCAGATGTTGTTGAGTAATTGTAAACCAGGGTGGTTTAAGGGCCCAACAAACTGGGAGTCTGTCTGAGGCGTCGCCTCGAGGGGTTGCCAAACAGAGCACCAATCCAACCTAACGTAACCTCGGCGTGATAGAATAATCCCAAAACCTAACAACTCCAAAACTAACAACCTGGGTGTAGTAGTAAAGTTTGAAAGCAAACACATATTCAATTTTAGATACTTAAAGAAATTTGGTAAGTTTTGTTTTTCGTGTGTAGTAAAGATATAGTCCCACTCTAAAATAGTTATTTTGTTAAAAAATTGTGCCCGAAAATAATATTCTACGATTATTTATTAATTCATTCATTACATCAAAGTGTTGTTATATGTACTGTAAAAATAAATGCAAAAACATTTTCTACAAAACATGTTCTTATAGTATTCCTTATAATTATAACCGTTTTCGTACATTCTCACAGCGAAACGTTTGGACTAAGATTAACACTCTCAAGTTTGTGCAGTTTTCCATTATATTATTTTACCATCACGCCCCGGTTACATTAGGTTTGGAATTTATAAGTTTGGGAATTATTTTTCTACTATGCACTCGCTAGCCTGTTCCCTTCAACCAACCATTCAGAATATAACATACCGGTTAGGGCAGAATTTGTCGGCATATTTAATAACACTATATATTTGCTATTTTAATGACTAAATACTTTAAATTAAACTTAAAATACCAACAAAATATTGAAAGAAATTTACATTCCCTTGAATGATTGATTTTAAAAAATCACTAAGATGGCCCCATTATATGTAATACATTGTTGTATACACGTCTTGTCACTTGACTTGAAATTTTGAGCAATGTCTCTTGATTAATGGCTTCTAATTCCACCACAATTATTTCTTTGAGTTCCTGAATTGTTCTTAGACGAGTCGCATGAACACGACTCTTCAACATGTCCCAAAAGAAAAAATCTTTGCCGGTCTCTGGAGCTATTATGGAGTTGTGCGTGCGTCCTGAAGGTAGTTAGTTAGTCCTCGTAGTCGTCCGTTGTTTGGGTTGTTTGGCCATTAGCTACAATTGCTGTAACCACATTTTCTTTGTATCTATATCCTTTAGTTGCAGTTTAGTGGTCATAAAGGTCAAACATTAATAGAGGTGCTTCGCAACATGTTTCCTGGGCACCTTGTTTTAAGATTTGGGAACATCGCTGGGCTACCATGTTAACCGGAGTTAACAGCTCCAGATTTTTTCTTGTGGGGCATCTTAAAGAGTCGTGTACACCCGACTCCCTCAGTAACAATTGTGCCGAGCTAATCAAGATTATCTCGCACAAGTGAATGGTTACGTAACCTCATGAAGAAATATCAAATACTCATTAACTTTAGCCCCTTTTGGAGGCCCCATGTTCACACCCGCCGAGTATAATCTTACTTGATCTTCACTGGGAATCTACGATTTACTATCCTAAATTACTCTTCCATGGAAGAATCGTAATATTCGATCTTATGTTTATTTATCCCCTCTCTTTTTCATAGTTGATCGCGCAGGCGCAGTTTGCCTGAGCTGGGCCAGGCTCGACTCTCGTCTCCGTCTCTCGAGACTAGAACAGTATTAGTCCCGGCTTCGGAGCCTTCCGATATAGTTACAACAAGAAAGCAGTGACGAGTCAACGTATTCAACACAGATAGTCGCTGCCCTAGTCGGACGCTATGGCGTCCAGTGGACGGCAACCTCGGGCTCGCCGCAGCTAGCCCCCCGCCGCATTAGACTCGATTTCCTTCAAGTCTACTTAAGCTGATAGATTACTAGTGGAACCTAATCTGGTGCAGATGGTTCTTAGCTGGTTCGCTTGGACTCGTCTACGCCTGGCAATATTGCTGGTGGTCTACGCCCTGTACCTTGGTGCTATTCCTCGTCGGCTCTACGTCAAGTACCTGTCTGGTTCGCACCAACTAGTCTACACCTTGGTACTGTGCTGGTTTATCACCGACCTAATTAGTCTACGCTCGTGTGGAGTGCGCTAAAATGATCACTTGAAGTTTACGCTGCATTCAGAGCATGAGGCGTGGTATAGAAAGAGATATCGTGTGTATTTAATATGCGTGCTAGTCGAAGGTTTGCGACTAGCTAGGCCCGCTAGTGTTGTGCCCTTAGTCTTTTATTATGTGTTCGTATCAAGTGTTTAAGTTATTAAAGCTCACTTTGTGCTAATTGTCAGAGTAAAAAGGGCGTTGCGTAGGGAACCTCCTAAATGTGGGCTTGCTCTTATTGCCTAGCAAGGTTCTCAGGTTTATATAATTAAACTTACCCTCATCAGTGAGGCCTGGGTTATATATGTATATGTAATTTTATTCTTTCTTAGGTTTAGGAGTTAGATAGCTGTTAGCTTAGTGGCATGGTTGCCAAGGTTATGGGTTCAACGCCAGGTGGCGTTAGATAGAATTAATTGTTTAACGCTAATGCGTTTGGGAAACTTAGGGTTTTATCAAGAGGATAATGTATGTGAACTGCCGCCTGCTATCATTGGGAGTGCCCGATACTGATTAACGACCTAATTAGGTCTGCCGTCATTGCCATTGGACCCACTTTACTGTTGTTCTGGGGTCACTTTATAGTCACTCTTATTGAATGAGATATGTTGGTGTTCGGCCGTTTTGGCCTGTGCCTTTCTCTAGTATTCATTCACCTTAAGTGGAATTCTAAGCTTCTTTCTCTTGGGCTTGTAAACCTTCTTAGTGTACACTCTACCCAACAAAATTTGATCTTATTGTTGAAGTTGTTCAGCCACTTCTATCGCGCGGGCTCCCATTTGGGATGTTTAAGTTACGCGATATTGGATAGTGAAGGGCTCCCTTGGGCAGAGGGGTAGGTTGTTCACTACGTACCCTAAACTCTCATAAGGCCGAACAGGAGCGTTAGGGTGCAAACTAATAATATTTTGGGAATGCTTAGTATGTGTGGCTTTTGGCCCTCATACCATATAGACAACCAAAATCCTGTAATCTGCTATCTTAAGCCATTTATATGTTTGCTGTTCTTTGTTAATAAATTTTTGCTATTGCTATAATTCTGTTATGTATACTTGCATCCGTCCCCTTATTTATTCCCATAAGGTAGGGTGCACAATTCAGGAATTTAAGGAATTGTGATTGAAACTGAAGCAATTCAACAAGAAATATTGCGCCAAGTCATATCAAGATCCGAGAGGTGCATACAATAGCTTATGGCATATAATGGTGGCCATCTTAAGTACTATTTTTTCTAAACTATAATTACAGCACAGGTAGAACATTGTTAATCTTTTGTTGTTAATCTAAGTTTAATTCAAAGCATTTACTATTTAAAATAGCAAAGATATAATGTTATTAAATATGTCAAAACTTTCTGCCCCACCCTATATAACCATAGGTCTAGAAACATTTTATTTATTTAAGGTTTTCCACAAATATGGATTGGTAGTGGGGGACCTAAACCTATGGATTTTTTATCTCTGGAGATATCTAAAGTAAAATGTTTACTCAGTTACTATTTTGACCGATTTTATGGTTTTAAAAAATTGTATCGTAAATCAATGCAAGAAAATACGTTAGCCCCAGATATATTCAAAAGAATACGACAAAGCATGGAACGCAGGCTTAGATGGTGCATCGAAGTGGGACACCATTTTTTTAATAAAGTTCTGCCCTGTTACTTTTTCTCGACAACTCAAAGATAAAGTATTGTGATCATTAAAAAATCGAACTTGAGGTTTTGATAAATGTCAATGTGTCATGACCCCCTGGAATTAAACGAGTGATTTTCGCAATTACTTCTGTCTGTATGTTCATCTCTCTGTCTGTACCTTAGGCTAGAAACGAAACTATTTTACTGATTGTGCTAAAACTTGATATATAAGGTTTTCATAAGATCTCTTTGAGGATTTTTTGAAATTAGATATCCAACTCTAAATTTAAGTGTAGTTTATTGAAGGTAAAAAAGAGAAAAAAATGATTTTCTAGAAATTTGCTTTTACGATTTTGATTAATTTTTTTTATCTAGATACTGTGTGTTATTATGAACAGGATATAAACTCTCATTCTCTCACGGAAATTTGTTTGCGGGTGCTTAACATGAAGGAAATTTTCATCATTTCTCTGCATCTATTTGAGAAATTAAATAACTTATCATCGTAAATTTTAATGGTATTAAAGAGAGAAAAGAATATTTTGAAATATATTTTAATAAAAACCAATTATATCTGAGCTATAAGCTAATATACAAACTTTTTAACTCATGTCTTTGAAAATTAATATTGATTTTTATGTTCTTTGGTGGACAAAGATTTTTCTCTTTGCTCTATGTTTATGTAACAGTGCTCCTAGTTCCTAATGCCATAGAATAACTGACAGTGCATATTAATTGATTTATGAACTTTGATGTAGTGTTTCCACGACAATGTATAGATCTATTATTACTTTACACATATCTTACAAGTTTTTATGTATATTTTAAGATAAAAGAGGGATAAAGTTGGCGGGGTGGATTGTTTGTTTTTGTTAAACATTGTTTTGTTTGGTTGAATTGCTTCTTTTCTTGGATTAATTATTAACTGAAAAATAAAATCCTCCCTACTCAGAAACCAAGCATGTCTAGACCCACATACATAGGAACGTTTCATAATGTTTGGTAGGTGAGAATTCGAAACAAGAAATTTGCCCTGTATAAGGGGGTGCTAAAAATAAATCCCACAAGGGTTCCAAATTTACCTATAGACTCCACTGTCTCTCCATGATGTTCTAGAATTTAACTAGAACTTTATCTCTTAATAAAAAAAAATTCCCATATTATACCGCTCTGGTGATGAAAAATACTCAACAAATATTAATCACCATGTGAAGAAACTTAATCTCTATGATGCTGCTGGAAAAATATTTGATTCATGCTGTGTAAATAAATTGTATGTTATGAAAACTGGAAAAAAGCTGACCTTTTCTCAAGTCTACTACTTTTTAAACCAAGGGCAAGATTTACTTTTTTTAAATTTACCTATTTAGAAAGAAGGCTAATAAAACAGGGGTTTCAAAATTACAAAACTAATATAATAAACTACTTGTAAGTGTGAAAGAAGATTTTACTTTTTAGGAGTAAATAGATTCCCCCCTCCCCCTGCCCAAACAAACAATAAAATCTATTAATTAAATTTCAAAACAAAAATAAAGTAAGCGGAGAAGGTGTTAACTCAAGATTCATTAAAAAAAACAATTTAGATATGAAATATAATGTAAGTTCAACATGTTCTCTAAGATAACTTCTTGGAGAACTGAATTACGTCTAAACATAGTGAATTTGAATTAATCTAGAACAATATTATGACTGTGGTTTAAAGTTCAAATTTATCAGGGACTTAGATAAGCCATAAAATATGATCCAATAAATCTTAAAGTTTAAAAATGGTATGAGGTCACTGAAAACAAAAATGGGGGAAGGTGTGCAGTAGCTAAAATCTTTCAAAAATTATAATCATATCTTTTGTTTGGAATGTAGAAATATTTATGTATACAACATTTGTCAAAGGACCACCCCACAATAACCATAAAAGCTTGCAAAAATTGAGATTTAAAATTAAGGGGCGGGAAATGGCTTATATAAGAGACTTACTTTCGATATATTAGAGAATTTAAATTTTGTATAAGTGAATGAAAAAATCTAAAAATAAACAAATACCAAAAAAAGAGACTATCTTAAAGGGTATCTATTAGAATTTCAATAGCAAAACTAGAAATAGAAAGATAATATATCCTAGCTAGCAGAAACATATTGAATAGATTAAACAACTTCTGGCAACATAGCCCAGTGAACCATGATACGGTTTTAAAAACCGTAATACAATAGCCCCATGGCTTCTTTGGTACTTACTAACATCTCACAGCTGACAGCTGACGGCTTTGAAAAGTTACCAGACCAAAATATCTATCCCTACGCCGAACCATATGATCTACTAAAATATGTGGTTAGCAGCTGTCACGTATGACAGTCAAAATTTAGGTATATACTTAAATGTTAACATCAGAATTCAGCTGTGAGTTGTCAGTCAGCACCAAAGAAGCCATGAGGCTACTGTACTTATTATTCACTATGGTTCTGTAAAAAAGTATGTTATTTACGTATGCTTTTTAGTGAACTGTGATACCATTTTTTCCAACATTCCGGTAATAATATTGAGTAATTAATTGGTTAATCTTATTTTATGACCGTACATAGGTGAAGATTATGTTGTTAATGGTTTTTGCAACAAATTTGGGAACAAGGTAATATGTTTTACTAAATATTTAATTTATTTTAATACTATATTTACCACTATTAGTTTATATTGCTATAGCTAGCTGAGAGTTGTGCGAGGAACTATCAAAAAGGAGTAGACGAATGTTCAACATTCCAATTTTATATAGTTTTCGTGCTTCTCAACCGTCTGTAGAATGAATCAAACTGCTAGTTTGTAATAATTCTGTACTACATAAATGTTTTATGAGCTATCTTGACTTGCACTACTCCTGCAAACGATCTTACAAGTTTAACGACTTGATTATATCTGCGACACAAACACCTAAACTAATTTATAACAATTAATTAGTAAACTTAATCAAAATAAATAGCTTTAATAATTTGAAGAACACATCGAATAACACTTAGAGAAATCATGTTTTGAATAAACTACAACTCTTACATTGACTGTAGAGAAGTTTTGATATATTACTATTATGAAACAGATAGTTTTATTTTCAGATAAGTAAGTGGATTTATTAAATATAATTTCCAATAATTATCAATAGTTTACACTTTTAGTGTTATATTCTTTGTACGTTTTTGCAACCTCTTGATCAATAAAAATTAATTTTCTTTTAAGATTTGATGTCACAAAAACATGTATTATCCTATAGTCACTACAAAGGCTAAAATATTTGTCTATGGATACCAAAATTTACAAATATACCAAAAGTCCAATTAGGATGAACCTTAAATTACAGCTAGAAAATCTACTAGACATCATATGCTCATGTTTTCACACCTCAAGACTTACTATACGAAACTGAAATTTCGTATAACATGAGATCATTACTTACAAAATAACCTTCTACGATATTATTAGTACTATCAATGGAGACCACAAAGAAAATATTTTCTAAAAGGTTATTCCAACCAAATATTTAGGCCTGATTGGGATATTTAGGGCATAGCACCACGAACAACTTTACACTTGTTGAAACGCTGATATAACATATTCGAAATACTTTACTTATCATCGTTTTACTTACAATCGATTTGCATGCATTTACATTATAACAAAACTATTCACGCTAACATATAAGAAATTTGAGTTTGGCTCATAACCTTATCCTGATACCTCATGCAGAGGCTAGCAACATATATATTGTGTTAATTCACTTTACACCCTATAATACCCTCACAAACTATCCACACTTTAAATAAACAAGTTTATTAAACATAATTAAAGTAGAGTTTAATGGTAGTGTATCGGAATTTGCGAATGAGGAGTGTAGTAGAAAAAAATAATAAAACCATAACGCATCTGACCTTGATTGAAACACCAACTTCACCGTACTTATTCTACAATATATTTCAAGAGAGAAGTTGTAAACTCTATAGAGTCTAGACCGTACCAGCACTGATATTTGTCTCAAACTAGCCTGTCGTTATAATCTAATGTACATAAATGATTCTATATCATGAACCAGCCTATGGTGTAGGGGACAGAGCACTTGTCTACGTGCTTAGGTGCCCTGGTTAAATCCCCAGCTAGTACTTTGGCTATTTTTTCCCTTAGAGAGAGCAGCCCCCAAAGTCACCAGGGTTTAGATAAATAGGTTTAAGTTAAAACTCACACAGGCTCTACAACTTCATAATAACAATCATCACATCATTGTAGGTACAATGTGTATACAATATTATATGATGCAACGTTATGTGGCACTAGAGCGGCTAACAGTCTACATATAGTGTCACTAACTGGATATCATACCCCCCGGTCTAAAATGGCCTACGATATATATATCACGGGTGTTGCTTTCATACGATGAGGAAGCTACAACATTATGACGAAAGTCCCTCAGTGTTTATTTGCGTACATATTGAATCTTCTTTATTATATTCGAGATTATTGTATCCCGATCCATCCTATCCAGCCATAATGGTTCTTTCTATGCTGAACTTGGCATGTGTGAATGACATCCTATAACTTATAAAGTCGATAATAAGTTTAATTATGGAACAAAATGTAACGACTTACATATAATAACAATGGGTCAACACTCACCAACTCGGGCGACCCGCTCTCGGAAGGTCAACACACGGCTCAAACTCGATCACCGGCCTCCGCTCCCGGAAGATACGACTAACAGACTGAACGCCACATCCAAGCCTGCCCACAGTGAAGCTCGAACACGTGTCCAGCCAGCCGAAGAAAAAGGAAAGAAGAGTTCCACATCCGGCCACGCGTAGCGTTGAGGCGTTTCTATATCGTTCTGGAACTTCCTTTCCCCTTAGATTGTGATGTTATACTGCCTTCCTATTCCTTCGGTCTCCCCCCTCTCTCAGAATTATGTGTTGTATATATATTGGCCATGCCGGGATCATGTCTACACTTACTACTCCACCTGCTTGTGGATAAGAGGTGAGGACGGCGACCTAAATCTTGGGGAATATTATCTTACGTATCAAAATTACTATTTCGGCGTCATGGGGGGAACTCTGTCAAAATTATCATTTGGAATTTATAACTAATTTATTTTATATTGAAACTTGAAAATGCTATGCGCTTATCGCGGCATGTAGTGAGACCATCGATTTCGTCACCGCCTAAATTTGGGGTCTGAGCCCAATCTTTCTTGTAATTGATATTTTTGTAAATAGTGGTTTATGACCAGAGCGCCCAGAGATTGTCTGTGGTCCCGGGTTTGAAACCCGCCTTGTGTTCACTTCATGAGTCTAGCAGTATTTGAACTCGACTTTGTTTATCGAGTCAAATACTGAGAGTTAATGTATTACTTAGTTTACTGTTACATTGGGGACTTGCAGGGTTACAATGACGTCACGTTTGTTACAAGCGTCTGTAGAAAACTTAAATGTCTATACTAGGTTGGATAACTGTTGCACGGGAGTTACAGTTATACCATTCCTCTTGTTATGTGAACTATTCCAGTAGGTGAAGCAGCCAAGGAACTAAAGACCATAATATTGAGATCCCGGACTGTACTTTGTTGATAGGTTTCATTTAATGTTGTTTGGTAACCGTCTTGAGGAGGTTACGAGTTTGTTTACATTGTGACCTAGTTGACTCCGTTGGTGGACGGAGAGGTGCACTTCGCGCACAGTTTAATGTTTGTATTATTCTATTATTGTTTTTGTAACAATAAAACATATTTTGTTCAACCAGGTAACACTCTTGCCTGATTACGTCTCCCTCACCTTATAGATATTAAGGGGTGGGGGGGGTTACAAAAATATTAGGGACACTAGTTTCCTAAAGAATAAGCTTATGACACCTTTACTGCCATTCAGTTTCATGAGTTTAAAAGGAATTTAAAAATAGTCCATGCCTCAAAAGAATATTTAAAGAACGGCTAGCTAAATAATCCAAGAGATACTAGCAAACTACCGTGGCTAGACAGTTACATGATACTGACAGGTTCTAAAGAAGAAAAGGGGTGGGTGAGTTGACGAATCGATAAACTTCATCTCAACCCAATTTCTATTTCAACCAGCCACCACCCCCTTTTTGTAGAAAAGTTTTTTCCTAGACATTGAAAGGTAAAACTTAATATTAAGGTAAACGATGATTTATGATATGAAGACACGCGAAGTTAATCTTTTCAACGGTCCCTCTTTTAAAAACGGAGAGATACCCATTTTACCAGGAGTATGACATATTAAGGAGGGAAGGTTGAGGGTTCTTTATTTTGTTTGGAAATCATCGTAAATAAACTCTTAAGACTTGTCAACGAACCCTCAGATATTTATCATTTAAAAGCGGAGGAGAAGTTTTGGACCCATGCTCACAACCTATCTATTTCAGAAAGGATCTGCACAGCAATATGTATTTTATTACTGTGCATTTGCATTGAAAAACATTATATTATTTATATAACTATTAACATACTTTTGGCTCAAGTACGTTGCCTACTTTGTGATTTTAAACCTATTTAATGGAGTAGAGGTGTTTTAGATGGACATATGACAAATTCTTCCTTGAAATACTTTCAATACTGTATATATCCTTGAAGGAAGATTTAAACAAAAAAATTTGCAAGAATAAACCTAATGGCATGAGTTGTAGAATATTAAAAAACAAATTGAAAATAATCACCTAAAAATCATAATTTTAAATTTGTGACAATGCAAAACTATTTTTATTAGAAATATTTAAGAACTGATGGGTTTTATTTCACTTTTATGACTTTAAAAACAGTTAAATAAAGCTTAAATCAATTATCATGGAATATTATAAATTTACTTTGTAACTAAATCACTTGTAGGCAACGTAATTAAGTATTGAATATGCACGTTTTATTATCACCAGTGAGGGATCTCCAAACTGCAGTGACCACCAAAAAACTTGAGTTCTGCCTTCTAAAGCTCCACTTTGAGTAAGCATCTTAGATTCGAGAACCATTTCCTAAAGATTATCTAAAGTTTGAGTCCAATGAGAAGGGCTCATACTTGAAATACTTATATAAGTAGTTCCTAAACGGTGGGCCACGAAAAGGTTTTTATATTAAAAAATCTAATAATTATAAAAAATAAAAAATTATGTAAGTATTGGAAAGTTAAAAAACGAAACAAAGGACGACGAACAGCCAATTTATTTGTCGGATAACACATCGTTTAAAACATATTTTCAACCTCACAAATTGATGCAATCCTAGCTGTTTGTTCAAAAAAACGGTATCCAAATATTCCCACTGAAACTTTGAATGTACTTCTTCATCTCATATATTTACACATCTTTAGAGAAAGATGTTCGGTTATGGTAGTAATTTAAACTAAATTTATAAAAAATCTGCAATTCTCGAACTTGTTTTGCCTGAAAATTACTTGCATTGACTTTGGTGTTGCACACGCCTCAAACCAGCATCAGGTTCAACTTAACTTTAACATAACGTAGCGTTCATTTAGGGTTCAATTTTCCTTAAAAAAACAAATGTGTGATCACGATTCACGTAACTTAACGTAACAACTCGAGCCAAGCATTTACATTCTAGAATATGTTTTTGATCTGTGATATGTATTATTTGTAAGCTCTGTGAAAGTTTTCTGTTTTCTATCAATACAATAAATGATTACCAATAAAATTTTCGATAAATTTATCTTTTCTATAATAGTTTAATTATTTTGCTTCGATGTCCGATTACTATAACTGAAGATAAAGAGTAGACGTTGATCATAAAACTGACGGATGTATTACTAAATATCTCTGTGAACGTCACTCACATATTGATGAGTTGGCTAGACCACGTGATTCCCTTCATGTAACATTCACTTAACGTGAAAGACCTCCCGGGACATCTATTAAGTGAAGTGAACTGCAAGTGAACTTTGAATTAACTGCATCTTTATGGCTTACATTTAAAACCACGAGGAGAACATTTACGTTAAGTTACGTTAAGTTAACCTTAAGGGAACGTTAAGTGGATCGTGATCCCGGCATAATAATGAGAAATAGATAGATTTTATTTTTTTATATTTTTATAAGTGTTAAGAAGCACACTTTGATCCAAATTACTCATCATTCTGATGATAAAGTCGCAAGACTATATAGATGTAGTAAAATCGCATGGTATCAGGCATCATTCTCACAATATATAACTGGTGGCGGGAATGTTAGGGTTAATGTCCCAGTTGAATTAAGGCCCATTTAAAATGTTTATTAATCAATATTTGCCACTCTCCATACTTTTAGATGCGGGTATTTTTTCTTTAAATGGTACTTTGCTCGTCCTTACTCCCTTAGTGATAATATGCAGACTTACCAGAAGGATAGTAAAATGCAAAGTAAACAATGGAGCCGTCGCCACACCATATCTAAAAAAGATTTCCTGGGTCAGAATCTAAACGATGAAGTCAATAAATACGCATTTAATGTTGTATATGATCGAATCCGGCCTCTAACTTTATTATAAAAAAAGAATAGTTGAAGACATTGTTTTCAATTTAATTACTTTTGATTCAAACTTCCGTTAGGGCTATTTTCTATTACTTTCAATCACGCGATTCCTTCAAGGGCCCTTTCCTCTTTATTTCTCCCCTCCATGCACTCAGGTTTTAGAAGAGGATGAATGAGGAAAAGGGGACTAAAGATAAGTTATTTGTCACAAGATACAAACTACAAGAATATATTTTACATAAGAATCAGCCATTAATGGGGCCCAAACACGAAGTGAACATTTAAGTATTTAGATGTCTAGTCGTGATAAAGTTATTATGAAGAGAGGAGATCTAATTTATAGGGCCAGATCTATTTTAATTAATGTATCTAATAAAGTGTCTAGTCAAACAAAGCATTAACTGGTACATAGAGGTTAACACCAGGAACCATTATTCGAATACTAGAAAGTTTATATAAAGTGAATAGTGAATGACTAATATAAATTGTTCCAACCATTGATCCATTCTGGGTTAGTCTTGATTTAAAAGCCATTCCAAATTTTAAGTTTTAATTTGTTTTTATACCTTGAGTTTTATTACCAGTTTGGGTTAACCAAACATTACTTATTAAATGTAACCACATTTGCGTTGAGGGGAAATGAAAAACAATTTAGATGAGACCACCCACAATACACCCGAAAGGAATTCGAGCCTCGTCATTGGCAATATAGTATATTACTAGGGTAACTCTTTAAATCATTTGACCACCAAAATGGTAACAGTTTTAGTCTATATTTTATATTTCTGTGGCCCTTGACATAATATGCTTTATTTAAACGTTCTTTAGTAAGAATACTGTGTGAAGGTCAGTATTTTATAGAAAACTACTTAATTTTATTTAATATATTGAGCTATTAACTACTTACTCTGAGACAGTGTTTTTCAACCTTCTTGAATATGCAACCCCTTTTCAAGTAAACAAATTCTGGCGACCCCCTGGACGTAATAAAATTATATCAGTGATTTCAAATAAGACGTATTTGGTGCTGTTAGGTGGGGAGGGGGGAATGCGCACGCAGGTTGGTTGAAGATCAATGGTCAGCGGCCGCATCAGAACACTCGTTTGTCAGTTGTCAAGAGTAAACCAGCGTGTAAGGTCGTAATGGACAAGTTACTAAAAAGATCTGCGCAGCCCTCCACGTCTAGTAGAAGTGGCATTAGCAGAAGCGAGTCAAAACTGAAAAAAATAGACTTTATGACAATTATTTGAAATATGGTATTACTGTCATAAATAATAAACCTTAATGTGTAATTTGCGGTGGAGTATTATCACGTGAGAGTAAGAAGTCATCAAAGCTTATGCGTCACCTCTCAACTAAACATAACAAGGATACTGATAAACCGTTATATTTCTTTGAACGGAAGCTAAAAACCTTTAACCATCAGCAAACTACTATGATTCAGGTAATAAACTAGTATTATTTGTTGTTTAGAAATAATATTATGTGAGGCCTTTCATAAGAAACCTAGCAATCTCAATTTTTTAAATTTAACAATTATTCAGGAAAAAAAAAGATTTGCCATTACAATAAATTCACAATCCTTTGTTGTTAAGGTTTTGAGAAATACTTATTACCATCAACTATTCAAAATTTCATACAAATCTAAGGATTAAGATTTTTCAATAATACCCAAAGAATTAATCTAATGTTAATATCCACCTCATTTTTCATTAAATACATCTACAGTTATTAAAAATTCTAATATATATTGATATAATAGTAAAGTTCATATTAAAGTTATATTTATTTTATCTTATTTTATGTATCCAATGTCAATGAGAAAGCGTTATTAGCTAGCTACAGAGTCGCTAAAGCCGGGAAGCCGCATACAGTTGCCGAGAATCTTACTATGCCAGCAGACCTGGATATGGTTGAGATTATGTTAGGTAAACAGGAGGCAAACAAGTTAAAATTATACTACTTTCTGATAATACTATTGAACGCAGAATAAATTATATGGTCGTTGACATTCGAGAGCAATTAGTCGAAAAATTAAAGAAAAGCTCACAATCTGCTCTGCAGTTTGATAAGTCGAATGATGTTGCACATTGTGCTCAATTTGTGGTATTTGTGCGCTTTGAAACAGATGTAAGTATAAATAAAGACAATTTATTTTGCAAATAACATCCTGCAAACACTACTGGCCAGTGTTTGTACGAGTTTTTAGAATGCACTCACGACCACGAGATTAATTGGACAAAATGTATCACTATTTGTAGCGATGGCACTAAAGCTATGACTGGCAATCAAAGCGGGCTCGTCGAGAAATAAAAATCAATATTGCCAAATGTTTCATGGACACACTGCCTTCTTCATTGCCAGGCTCTGGCAGCCAAGATTGTACTTTCTGATTTGAATTATGTACTGAAAGAAGTGATCAAATTTGTGAACTCTATTAAAGGTAAAGCTTTGCAAATTCGACTGTTTAGAATCATTTGTGAAGACATAGGCTTGCTCCATAAAAACCTCAATTATAATACAGAATTCAGATGGCTATCAAAAGGAAATGTATTAACACAAGTTCTGGAACTAAAAGTTGAATTGTTATTGTTCTTACAAGATTATAAATCTGAATATGCGAATTACTTTTGTAACCCTGTTTGGCTATTAGAATAAGCATTTCTCACTGATCTTTTTAACCACCTAAATATTTTAAACAGTAACCTCCAAGGGAAAGAAGAAAATATTCTAACTTCTATGGATTCCTCAGAAAACTTCGTTTGTGGTCAACGACTTTACAAAAATGTATGTATGATTCTTTCCCTTGCGTTCAGAAGATTGTCGAAGAAATTGCAACGGACCAATCGTTAGTAGTAAGTTCTCACATTCCTTGCATGATACAAAGCTTGCATTATTTGAAAAAAAGATAATTAGTTCAAGGCCGTAGCCAGGGGGGGGGTTGGGGGTTCAAACCCCCCGCGAAATTTTATGAACAAAATATATATAGCTTTATTTATGGTTCAAACGATATAAAAATTAAGATACAAATACAAATTAGGTGGCTGTGTTATTATAAAAAGCACTTCAAAGAGCTTCTAGAGGTGTTAATTTTTAGAAATTTTCCTAGCGTTCGGCATTTTGAGGGTTATTTTACCATAAAAAAAACCTCACAGAGCTTCAAAAAGTGTTTAATATTTAGAAAATTTCCTACCCTTCGGCAGCTACGGGGTTATTTTATCATAAAAATAACACTTCATATAGCTTCTAGAACCGTTTGTCATTTATAATGTTTTTTATCTCCCAGAAATTGGGGGATGTGCTCACCAAACCCCCCCTGAAATTATTGTCTGGCTACGGCCTTGAATTAGTTTACTTTCCAGAACTGAACTCTGACGCTGACAATGGACATAGATGGATACAAAATCCTTTTTTGGATATGTCAGTAGAACTGGCTAATCTGACCACGAAGATCAAAGAAAATCTTATAGATGTTGCAGCTGACGCCATGCTTAAAATGGAATTTAATTCGCAAAAGATTGACGTCTTCTGGTTGAAGAGAAAAGAAGAATATCCAGATATGGCGAGGGAAGCTTTGAGATTATTAGTGCAATTCACCACCTCCTACCTATGTGAACTAACTTTCTCTTCAGTGGTGAACATAAAAACTAATAATAGAAATATACTCCAATTAGAAAATTATTTGGTTACTTGCATCTCAAAAATAGAGCCATGATTCGACAAATTATTAAAAAATAAGCAGGCACAGCCTTTTCACTGAAATTATTGTTGTATCTTTAATGCAGTGTATATTGTAGAACCTATATTTAAAAATAAATTTTTCTCTGAAATTGATGTATTTTACATGGTTTGCGACCCACAGGTTGAAAAACACTGCTCTAAGACATTAGTAACTCGAGAGTGAATAGCTCCATTCACAAAAGTGCGTCCCAAACCTTTATCTTAAGCTATTTATAGCTAGTTAACTTCTTTACAGCCTATCTATTTCAGGTCCACATTAAGACTATCCGTTCATCTGCCTAAGTCTTCTCATTGGTCCTCTTCCCACAAGGTTTGCCAGTCAATCCCTTAAAAGTGATTTTAGATTTTCCTATTTGCTCTGCATGTTCTAACCTCAAAGATTTGACTATCCTTACAAACTCTGGTGATAATTACAGGGTATGTAATTAATAATTTGGTCACTTCCTCCATTTTTAAGAAATATATTAAAGAAATATTCTCACAGTTCTCTAGGTTGATGAACCAATTACAAAAATGAAGGCAAAGAGCTGTTCGTAGGATATGTAATTTTCACTAAATTAACTATTTTCTCTTAATGTTTTGTGCCACACTCTTTCATTTTCAAGACGCCTTTTATTTAGCGTGATCATTGATTTGTCTGAAAACATACATATGTAAATGTAAGATCACATTAAATAATAACATTAAACGTTAATTATGTAATTTTTATTTACCAAAGAAACACTTTTTACTCTCTCGTGTCAATATAAAGTATTGTAAAAATGAAGAAAATATCTAATATCCAAATAATGGATTATACAATTGAAAGTTGCAGGGGAAAAACCATAAGAGTCCAGTTTACTATTTTTTTAGGAAATTAAATTTAAAATCTACAGATTCGTATCTTTTATACTAATCTCAGGTTCTTGGGGTGTAATTTTTTTTATTCACCAGGGAATGGTCAATCAGCAGTAGTACAATGAAATGTGTATGCAATAAACTCTTGGTGTTATTAATTTATTACATAATTTATTACAGGACTTTGATGTTTTTCTCCTGTATTCGTAATTTTCTTAAATATGTTAGTAATAATTAGTTTTACTATAACATACTACAGATAACTATGGTATTGTAATACAATAACACTTTTATTTGAGTAGCTTAATTAGATTCAACTGGAATCATTTGTTCATCATAATTTTCTTCCAACCATTAAGTTTTTTTCAGTCCCCGAGCACTTCCTCCAGGGTACAAGGGGTAACCATCTGAAAAAGGGGAGAAAGAATTAACATTCTTTCGTTGTATCCATGGTTATCAAAATGGCAATGGTAGTTATATAAAGGCATAAAATAAAGAATAACTTGTGGCTTATTGTAAACATGTTTCTTACCGATTAAAAATCACTGTCGGGTTTATCAACGTTAGGTCCCAGATCTTGTCCAGTTCCCTGGATTGAAGAAAGGAGCTGGCGGTAGAAGTCTTGGGAGCCTTTCTCCTCACAGAACTTAAGTAGATCCTCTAAGTCCCTGTATTTCTCCATAGGATGTTTTATGAGTGCGTGGTACAGCTGTTCTGGTTCCCTCTGCTCATTAGTGGGAGTGGGGTTTTTCTTATTGTTCTTGTCTGTTATGACCGATGACAGATATTGGCCGTTGTAGTTCTCCATGTGACTTAAGAATTATGGTTTGTCCTGAAAGACCTTCATTTTCCTAATAGGCCTCATTGCTGTTGGGAGCTTTTTTTTGTAATGTGGTGTCAGGAAGTCTCCCCAGCTTTTGAACATAGTTTGTTCATATACTATAACCTCAAAATGAGATGGTTTTGTTCTTGGATCACGGTTTATTCTCCTCCAGGCATCTAGTGTTTCAACAATAGATTCTTTGGAATAAATCACATGTTTTTGTCAGGCTCCATGAAAGAATGACCTCTGATTGGAAACGTCAAAGTTATTTTTTGGAAGAAATTGGAAGTCACAATCATGTAGTGCAGGTATCTAAACATTGTGAAATTCTTGTTCTGCCCACTTGCTGAATCACAAAATATATTCAATTCTTCTACTTCAAAATCTAGGAATGTATTTATAAAATGATGCAGCGTTGATACACCACTAGCACAGTTTTGTAGTACGTATACATTATGGACATACCAGTCACCAAAACATGTATATTGAACACGTAAAGGATATCTGACGTCTGAAATACATATTAGCACTGTAATGTTAGGCACCGGAAGATTTTTCCCATAGTTGAAAACAATAGATTCTATTTCCCTTGTTTTTCTTGCTTGTTGGTTTTCCAGTCTTTTATTTTTAAAGAAACAATCTGCCTTAGTAAGATGAAGTTTCCTTTCAACTTCCATTTTCTCAACTTTAGACTGTCATTCACATTGTTTTTCTTCATTAGCTGTCTGAGCTTTTTCTCTTGAGATATTACATATCTGAGTTTTCCATTCGTCACACTGACTACATGTCTCTGTGTGAGGGTAGCCAAATGAAATGTTAAGTTTTGTAACAATAAATTGACCTAAACTTTTCATATGAAATTTGTAACTCAGTGTTGTTGTTTTTTCAAGAAATAATTCAAGAAGATATTTTACATTTTCACAAGTGGAAATTTATTAACTCTGTTTTACTTGATAAATAGCACTGTATTCTTGGTTTTGGGGGTAATTCGTTAAGTTGTAGTTTACTTACAAGCGATTTTCAAACTATCTAAATTTATCGAAGATAGCAAAATCAATTTTGATTGAAATTGAAGCCTGGGGAGTCTTTAAAATGATGAATATTACTGTAAAATTTTTCTTTTTCTGGGAGAATATTCATTTAAGTCTAGCTCCTGGTAGAAAGATCATTTTTAAATCTTAATATATTAGATCTAATCTTAATGGTTTGATGATAAATTTATACAATATAAATAATTTGGTTTGAATACTTTTCTTTGAAAAATTCAACAAAAGTATTTCACTGATGACCGATTTTTTTTTTAGAAAAAAAACAACTGAAATTTTTGAAAACAGATCTAATGATCCTTTAAATAGGTATTTTCAGACTATTTTAGATAGGTAACACTGTATATTGATTTTTATAAAATATGTTAATTTATGGGCAGTTTAAATATGAAATATTTTTGAAAATTTGACATTTTAATGAAAATAACTTTTAAAATTTAATTCAGAATGGGTATTTGAGAAATACTTGTTATGGTAGATATAGAAGATATATGTTTTAATTTTATAAGTAAAATTATTTGAGAATTTCCTAAAAATAACAGAGTTTTTGATGTAATTCAAAATATTTAACTACTATCGATTTATGATTTATGTTTATAATTATGTATAAATTAATTATTGTGATTAATATGAAGCTATGTCTGTTTCTTTGAGGAAAATTTACCTAAGTAAAGTTCTGAAAGCGTATTATTGAAAATTTGTTCCAAGCTATGATTAACTATACCTATGAGAACATTTTTACTATTGTGGTGTACTATTCATTTAATTTAGTAATGTGAATACTATATACAATAAACAAAATTATAAAATGAGTTATCTTTTTAAATAACATATTTTTTAAATTAACACGTCTTAAAACACAGTCTGGTTATACGTTTCTATACTTAATTATGAGGGGGATTATATTTAAAGGATATGTAACCCTATTTGGGAGAAGATAAAGTGTAACAGCATTTTAGAAAAAAACATTCTCAGTGCACCCAACCTGGATCAAATTCCAATATTCCCGTCAACGGGATTCCAGTCTATAGAGAGATGCTTTCATGCATACATTGTTTGAATATTTGGTTTTGTTGGATTGAAAAGTATCAGAGAGAGGCTTAAATACTAGTGAATTTAAAAAAAAATGCATTACTAACTATTGGTCTTTAGGCACTAGATATCATATATATTATATATTCTTGCATCTTTTGAATTGTTTACTGTTAGATAATTATTACGCATGAATATAATCGTGTATATTATTATATAAGCTAGCTATGACACAGGAACAGACACTACCGTCACTTTTCTCAGGACTTCCAGTTTTCTTATAGGACAGTTGAGGCAATAGAGTAGGAATTTAGGATACAGAGATAAACACTACCTGAAGCTAATGCTAATTGAATTAATGTGATCGACAAATACGAATGTGGCTATTGATATTTGTGCATTATAGGAGTGTGTTTCTTTTGTCATAGGTGACTATTAACATGTATGCTATGCGGCCCTGGAAAACATGCCACATATCGCAAACAAAATTTCTCCTGATTTTGGTTTCTACAAATAGAAAATTTATTTCTGAACTTGAAAAATTCCTCTCTAATAAAATGACATTTTTTATAATATTTAAAACATTAATGTCTATTTTTATCAATTTGTGATAAATTGCCGTCAAAGCTTAAGAAAATAAAAATATCTATAAAATTAATTCTTATTTTTAACATCTAAGATAGTTAAAATTCTCTCTTTGAACTGGAGAGTATATTTTTTCACATATATTTTATCTCAATGTCTATTTTTTATATCAGAAAAAGAAATGTAACTATTAACTGAAAACTTTCATTTAACTGCAGAAAAAAAAATCTATAAAATTGGGTTATTTTGCAATGATTTGCATTTACGGAACTAAAGATGCTCATTTTGACCTGAATGATGTATTAATTGTATTCACTTTTGCTATAGCTATAGTTTTTACTATTTTATCTTATTTTTTAACTAGCATATATTTAAAAAAAATCCTTTCTTGGTTTATAAACTTGACTTATTGCGACTTAAATTAACTACTTTTGATTAACTTTGCCATAATTTTAACTACCAGGAACAATCAATAACACATTAAAGATTAGCTAAAATTAATCATTATTATTAGCACAGCGTCTTACAGCACGTTCGGTTTATAGGCACTTAGGCTAATGTGTAATGTTAGGGTGATTGTGAGATGAAATGCAGGTCCTTCAGTTTAACGTGGTATAATAACGATGGTGGATACCTGGCATTCCCCCCATTCACAAGTTGTGATTAATACACATCATGTCAGAGGTGAAGGAAGGGTTTGGCAATCAGAGAAATCTGTGCCTTAACAGAGGATTTAACCCCTGAACTCTAGCACTTAGTCCTATGCCGCCAGGTCACCCTGTAAAATTAATCACTATCAAATCTATCAAACATAACCAACTAGGCACAACACAGGAACTAACTGGTGTAGTTGGTATTACCACTATAGAGGTTCAGTCTTTTTTGACCTCCACGTGACCTCTTTTTGGTATGTAATGAAGCTTTATGTTATCTGCACGTGGCCTCTTTGGTGGTGTGTGCTGGGAGTCTGTGTTATCAGCACGTGACCTCTTTTTGGTGTGTATAGAAGATCTATGTATTCTGCACGTGGCCTCTATGATGGTGTGAGCTGGGGGTCTGTGTCATCTACACGTGGCCTCTTTGGTGGTGTGAATTGGGGGTCTGTGTCATCTGCACGTGGCCTCTTTGGTGGTGTGAGCTGGGGGTTTGTGTCATGTGCACGTGGCCTCTTTGGTGGTGTGTGCTGGGGGTCTGTGTTGCCTGCACGTGGCCTCTTTGGTGGTGTGAGCTGGGGATCTGTATCATCTGCACGTGGCCTCTTTGGTGGTGGGAGATGGGGGTCTGTATCATCTGCACGTGGCCTCTTTGGTGGTGTGAGCTGGGGATTTGTGTCATCTGCATGTGGCCTCTTTGGTGGTGTGTGCTGGGGAGCCTCTTTGGTGGTGTGAGCTGGGGGTTTGTGTCATCTACATGTGGCCTCTTTGGTGGTGTGTGCTGGGGGTCTGTGTTACCTGCACGTGGCCTCTTTGGTAATGTGTGCTGGGGCTCAATGTTATCTTCCAAAACGCACAAAACATAACAATACGTCTATCAAATACTAAACTTTGAAAGAAGCAAACAAAACAGTGTGATCAATCGCTAGGATTATGAAAAATTTATGCTTTCTTCTACAAAACTTTACTAACAATTATTGTAGCATGTGAATAAGAAAG
Organism: Timema californicum; assembly: GCA_902141385.1. Taxonomy (NCBI): domain Eukaryota; kingdom Metazoa; phylum Arthropoda; class Insecta; order Phasmatodea; family Timematidae; genus Timema; species Timema californicum. The sequence goes on from CABFOW010005137.1 coordinate 39,687, forward strand.
ATTGCACAGATACAATTAAATACAATGTTTTAATAATTTACGAAAGAAAGAAACAATATTAGCATATTTAAAAAGTAATCTACCTCAAATTTTATTTTCTCTGACTAGATTCAGTCAAATAAAATTACGTGTCTCCCTAAATTGAAACACGTGGTTGTTAAAAATTATTGTCTTTTGATAAATACTGTAGCATATATCAAAGAAGAGGATTAACATTATCATATTTATGAATAAAATACGTTAATGCATGCTCTTTGGCATTGGATATCAGATAGATTTACATACGCTTGCCATGCTGTCTACACGAAAATATAGTAAAGTATATCTAAATTACAAATTCTCATAAAAATAATAACTTATCCTAAAATATATAATCAAACCAGATATATTTAAATAGAAGATGAGCCTCTTTGGTGGTGTGAGCTGGGGGTTTGTGTCATCTACATGTGGCCTCTTTGGTGGTGTGTGCTGGGGGTCTGTGTTACCTGCACGTGGCCTCTTTGGTAATGTGTGCTGGGGCTCAATGTTATCTTCCAAAACGCACAAAACATAACAATACGTCTATCAAATACTAAACTTTGAAAGAAGCAAACAAAACAGTGTGATCAATCGCTAGGATTATGAAAAATTTATGCTTTCTTCTACAAAACTTTACTAACAATTATTGTAGCATGTGAATAAGAAAGATTGCACAGATACAATTAAATACAATGTTTTAATAATTTACGAAAGAAAGAAACAATATTAGCATATTTAAAAAGTAATCTACCTCAAATTTTATTTTCTCTGACTAGATTCAGTCAAATAAAATTACGTGTCTCCCTAAATTGAAACACGTGGTTGTTAAAAATTATTGTCTTTTGATAAATACTGTAGCATATATCAAAGAAGAGGATTAACATTATCATATTTATGAATAAAATACGTTAATGCATGCTCTTTGGCATTGGATATCAGATAGATTTACATACGCTTGCCATGCTGTCTACACGAAAATATAGTAAAGTATATCTAAATTACAAATTCTCATAAAAATAATAACTTATCCTAAAATATATAATCAAACCAGATATATTTAAATAGAAGATGCTTTGGTATCTACTCACCATGTCAAGATGTCCTTGGATTTGGTTGCCAGATATTTGAAACGAAAATTATTCAAAGGTGGCAGCCACACGTGCTTGCATTATAATACCTGACTAAGAAAAGGAGTGTATATCAAGATCGACACACTGACCTACTCCACGTCAGAAAGGACTGGCGGCGATTCAAGGAAACATGTTTCCCCCTTACCCTGCAAGCGTTGGTCACTGGTTCACTCCTCTTTCCCCCCACCTTCATCCGTATTTCTCCTTTATATATTCCTGAGTTTATCACCCTTTTTGCTTTGTTCCGTTCGTATCAGATTTTGGACTATATATAGGGCTGCCCCCAGGTTCATGATATACCCGTTCTACTACAACCAAGCGTCGAAGGAGGAACTTCTACACCGTCATGTAACCAAGAAGAGCGACGACCATGGAGTATTGGCCGTCAGATACACCGTAACCCTGGCCAGAACGTCATGCTTGTAGTACTTGGGTATCCTGAAAATTTCGACAAGTCCTTACGACTTAGGGTCTAGTTTTTGTTTAAAAAACTAGACAATGTAGATCTAGATTTTTTATTTTTTGTCGAAGCATATTTTTGTTAATTTAAATTTATGTCAAATAGATAGTTAATTCATTTAATGTTTTGTTGACTTCAAGATGGAAGAGTTTCAGTTAATTCATTAAATATCGTGTCCTGCACTCTGAAGAACAAATCTAATTTTAGTGACTTAGTGAATCAAGTCCAAACTACTATTTTTTCTTGTGAAACAGTCTTTTTATTATGAGCCTTTGGCTTAGAAAGTTGTAATGTCTCAGTCATAGACTTACAAACTTTCACAAGTTCCATTAACATATTTTGAGCCAATATTTCTCATGACGCCGTGTACGTCATGTGCATCTGTCTAATTTTTGGATGGCTATAACCAGGCTGTCAGTCTTGTTTTACATGTCACAGTTGAGTCAATAGAAATATATGTTTTGGGTTGTTCAAGTGGTCACGCTTCTCGTGCGATATTAGCTTCGGTGAGCAAACCAGGGAACTGCACTAGAATCATAGTGGGGTCCGAGCAAATAATACCTATTTTTATTTATTTGCCAGTTGTTTGGCTCTTTTTGTTTGTGTTGCTCTTAGTGTAATTTCTATTCGAATTTTATGTACTATTGAATGCTCTTGCAGTACCGAAAGGGAGTAAGACCAGCCATAGTACTATTTTGTTGACACCCGTTTCATAGCCATCGACCGCTGTTATCAACAGATCTTTCTGTTGTTTATAATTATCCGAAATGTTTAAAGGATATTATTTTGAAAACCCAATCAATCAAAACTGATTAAAATGTTCATGTATATCTTGTTCAATACCTTCAGTTAGTAACTATTTAATTGTTCTCCTTTTTAGAAAAAACTTCTACCTGTAACCTGGCGCCTGCACAGCCCTTGTAGCTACAGTCAATACATCACAATTCTCAAAGTCTTATTATTTGCATCAAGCTTCAGACTTATAACCTTTAATATTATTTTAAACCTTAAATTTTGTTGTATCTGTTTTATTTAATAAATCTATTTATTGTTAAACCTATTTCTTTTTGCAATATAGATTGTGTAACCTTTAGGACAACAATGCCTCATTACTACAGTACAAAATAGCACTAAGGCAATTGAAAGGTGGTGGTTTTATTATTGTTTTAAATACTCAATAAAAATATAAATACATCATTATCACTGAAGAATATGTAACTTTCAATAAACCATGCTTTTTGTCCCTATGGGAATTTAGCCTTGGCAATATCTGGGATAACTTCATTTCCCGCGCAGTACCTTAGTACATTATTTAAAGCTATATTTCTTGTATTATTAGTGTTGTGGTAATCCTGTTTACTGGTTATGATCGTAGTTGACGTGTAGAACTAACAGATTGCGTTGAAATATATAAACTGTCAATTTCGACCCGAGTTGACATTTTACACTCTTCTAAACAATTTTTTCGAGCAACATGTTTCATATTTTTCTGAGCCACATTACATCTACAGCAAGTTAATACCAACAAAATGAAAACTGACAATTCATACTATTAATAGAATATTAAATGTAGCTTACAAAAACCTTTATATCCTAATACTAATTATAAACAGTACACGGCCCTCTTACAAAATATATAGAATGTATTTCAGTGAAGTATCTTATGTGCTTTTAGCCGGACGACCAATCCTAATAGTTTATTTTAAAGAAATAAATTTAAAGATTATGTAAGTAAATGTACTATGAAATATGGTTTGATCTAATATGGAATTAAAATAAATGTCCTGTTACTATTGAAAGCTTGTCATTAAAGTTCTTTAAGTGGTTTTAAATGATTGTTTTTGTATTATGACCCCACCAAGATGGTTACAAAAACGACGCGTAAGTAAATATCAACAGGGTGGTCAGTTATATTGTCACCCAAATTGTAAATTAAGTAGTAAATTTAGCTTGAGGCTGATTCACTTCATATGCTTGCATAAATGTTAAAGAAATATGATGTTCTCTGTAGAAATAACTGTTAAAAATTGTCACTTGATATCTAGTTACTAACTCTTTTCAAATTTGAGTTTGAGGAAATTGCAACCTCCTTCCTATCACAAAATGAATTGAAGGTGCAAAATGTAGCAATATATACAGACACTCAGAGTGGGGTGCATGAGTCGAACAGAGTAAAATGGTCTGAGAACAAACGATTGTCACTCAGAGACTCGCAACCCACCTGGTTGCGGATAATAGGAGCGTTCAACTTCCGTCCTCCCTAACTGACTAGAGAAATTCATCAATACCTCAGAGTGTACACACTACACATAGAGGGCAAGACAGAAATATAAAAAGAAGATATCAAATGTGATTTTGAATTTTAACTTCAATAATTAGTTATCTTGACATCAAATACAAGATATTTGAAAGAAATTTCTCTTCCAGAATGCAGTAAGCAAAATTCAGGATAGTAAGAGTATTGAATAAACTTCAAAGGAAGTGTCATTTAAATACATAGAAGGGCTGACAGGAAAAAGAGCTTCTAAGTTATATATATATATATGCCAATTTAAATAGATTTTTATATTCTAATCTAAGACCCGCATGTTAATTATACAAACTATACATGAAAAATCCAGTTTATAAATTTTGAAATATCTGCATTAAATTATTATATGCCCTAATAATCATGAATACACTAAGGATATATTAAGTCAACATAAACTAGCTGCTAAGTGGGACAGCAAAAATAAAGGATAGTAATGATCAAAATATAAAATCCTAATAATTTCGTAGAAACATTTAATTTAGCTATCAAAACTCTAGATCAACATCCAAAATGATCCATAAATAAACCTATATGACCAATATACCTCCATATATATACATAATATGTTCCTCAACTAGCCTCTCAAACATAACAAGAACTTTGTAAAGTTTGTATAATTTACGGGAAGATTACCTTAACAAAAATATTATTTCAAAACCTAATCAACTTATAACAAGCGGAGCCTAACTCTTTACATATGAACTAATGAATTTATATATAAATAAGTTTTTATTTGGTTCACCCAAATGAATCTTGTAATCTAGCAAGTTTTATACTTAAATCTATCTCCACTTTAGAGTCTTTGACAAGTCTTTACTAGCTTTTCCTTCAAAGACTCCAAAGTTACCTAAGTTGTCATAAGGAAGCCTAGAATAATATATCCTGACTCAAACTATTTGAATAAACCACTTGCTGACTGTAAGTGATTTTCTTTAACAGACAGTGCTTTAAGTGTTTCTAAAATTATGGAATAGATTTCCAGAATCTCTTCGACCTGAGCACCTCTGTATATCCATCTGGTTGGACAAAGGGGCAAAGTACCATTAAAAGCAGCTTCTTAGATATTAATAAAATTAGTTTTAGCTGTCAATGTTTGTGAAAACAAAGCTCCAGGATCATGTGCCCATTGTATTAAATTCCTCACAGTAATTGATTTATCACATGTATCCCTTGTAACCAAATTTGTTCAGTGCACCCCACAGTGAACAAACACGGTTTAAAACTGTCCATATTTTATTATAGACTTTACTCATTTGTTGATACAACTCATATTTCGAGAACCCTCATAGTTTTGCCCATGCAAGTTCGAAAGAGGTAGTTGAACTCTGGTCATTATATAAAAAAAAGAATGGCTGCAATCGTCTCCCCGGTTGTTTTAGTAGCACTGTATAGTCCCTAAAACTTTCACGAGGCTCTAAGTTTTAATCAACCCAAGGCAAATATATGCTAAGCTGTTCAGTCCCAGTAATATCACGTGTAATATCACAAATCAAAGAAAAAAATTAACATTGAAAAATTGAATTTCAACACAAATATTTCTTACATGTTCGTTGCCCTTTATTTCCAAAATATAATTTAGAATTTTTCCATCTGTGTTTACCTAATGTTCCTTATTCAACCAATTTGCAAGATATTAATCATCCTCGGAACATAATTTAAGAAAATGAAATAAGTTTAAGTTTTCTTGTTGATTTCCTCTTAAATTTAAAATATTTAATTGAAGTGAAAATTTAGAAAAGACATTCCCTATAAATCTTACTTTCAGAAACTAAAGAAGAATTTAACTCGTTATTGATCTGGTGTTTCAGCTGTCTGTAACTTAAAACTTCTTGTAAATGACTGTCTGACCTTTCATAGGAATTAGACTCGTCCAATGCCTTTTTACAGTTTTTAAGTCCATTTCTAGAAAACTCTGTATCCATTTTCCTAGAAAGATTGTTATAAAGACAAATTCAATGATATATATTACAATAAAAACAAATATCTCCATTTGTATTGTTTGTAGAGGCATCTATGTTCAGCCAATTGGACTCCCTGTAGCAGGCTGGTTGAAACAAAAGTATTTTTACTCTTAAATTCTAAGTAGTATATTTGGTAGGTAGTGAAACTGGCTGATTTGGTGCTAGATATTTATTGCTTTCACAATTATGAACTTAATCAACAAAGTTCATGTTTTATTAACATTTATTTTGGCTTGAAATGATTCTTCAGAGTCGCCAAAAAAGTATTTTTATGATATTGTAGTTCAGTTTGTGAATAACAATTGGTTTTGATTAAGAAACGATCCAAACTGAAAATAGTTTTCAAATTACTCTGATATATATCAAGTTCACTCGTACAAACACATGAAAAAATATGACATATGTATTACATTAACTAATTTATTCACAAAACATTAAACAACAACACACATACACTATTTTATTCTTAGAGTTCACACGAATTCCGCTAATATCTGAAAATATTAAGCCCCTGTAATCAAAATAATTTACTAATACAATAAAAGTGTCACCAACCTAAAAACTCTTTTAGCAGCACTAATGTCTTTACAATTGAAGCAAGGTCCACCCATTTAATAATGTAATTTCATTTGAAAATAAATGAAATTTTAATAATAAAAAAAGAAACAATTTAAATAAATCAATACATACTTTATATAAATTAAGGATAAATTTCCTTAAATATTGGGG
>CABFOW010005138.1:0-46289 GCA_902141385.1 Timema californicum
TATATTTGTACAGTGTACTCCATACATTCTCCTCCATATATATTTGTCCTGTTTTCTCTCTCTGTTCTCCTCCAGATATATTGGTCCTTCTTTTTTTTCTCTGATTTCTTCCAGGTATATTTGTCCTGTTTTCTCTCTCTGTTCTCCTAGATATATATTTGTCCTGTTTTCTCTCTCTGTTCTCCTCCATATATATTTGTCCTGTTTTATCGGGGCCCATGCTTCATCTCCCTAGAAAACAATGCTCCATGTTTTTGGTACACTACTGTTTGTAGCATTTTTTAAAAGGAATTGTGCACCTTATTTTATAGAATTAAGAACAGACTCGCATATATATTAAAGTTAATACTTTAGAGAAAACACAAGAAATAACTTAATGGTCAGATTCGTTAGATTTTAGTGATTTTACAAAGTGTTTGGAGACCGTTGATCTAGAGGTATATTTCTCTTAATCAATATCTCCCTGTCAATATCTCTCTGGACCCACTCCGGTGGCTGCATGGTCTAACGTGCTACTCTCGTGGTAAACTAGACTTCCAATGACAGCAAGATTGAGGTTCGAACCTCAGTTGGGTGTACTGAGAGTTGTTTAACAAAAATACTTGTATTCTCCCACTCAAACCCCACGCAAATGCTGGTACATATATTCTAAATACAGCCTTCCTAATCCCTAAAAACAGTAGCGTAATAAATAAATATGCGTATAATCCGAACGGGTAGTAAGGTGCGGTGCTAAAATATCTCCATAGGTTGATATTTTCTTCTTTTATTGTCAACGTTCCGTGTAAATTTAAACACGCATTTTCAAGCCAGATGCAAATATAATTCCTATATTTTGGAATGATCTTAAGGAGGCCAGTGTACACCATTTAAATATATCATGGATCACACAAGCTATGATGAAACTAGGCTTGAACATAATTAAAATTATTATGTACCAGGCATAGCTTATGTTTTCACTCCTGGTAGTACATTAACCTTGGTGACGTCATTTGCCTCTAAATATAACTGGACTCTTAAATAAGGTCTACCACTCCCAGGTTTGAGGTAAATTAGTAGTTTAACGTTGGTATGAATTTATGATAGAACTGAGCTTACTTATGACCGGAACTAAAGTCAAATTACAACTCGCTGGGAATCTGATGAGTATTGTCAATATTCAGGTCAGGCCATGCTTCTATTGACCAGTGGCGTATTCTCTGGGTATGCTAGTCCTGTGCCGTATACCCATAATTATATGTACTAGTTTCTAAATTCAATGTTGTTGGTGCAAACTGTGTAAATAGTAATGTTTAAATTGTGAATAAATATACATGTATAATGTATCTATATATTATTAATTTGTAAACTAATATTTGTTCATAATTCAAGAATATTATGTTTTAAGTAATTATTCCTCCAAAAGGGTTTTCTACCTACCTAGCTTATTAAGCCCAGGACCTGCTGCTTGAAGACAGCAGTCAAAGCTAGATAAGTTCTAATGACCTTGACAAATGTATATGGGGTTGCAACACTCCCCCTTGCACCTCGCCAACAAACATTTGCCAATGAACTAGGGTGTTTACAACCTAGGGCCTGCTGAATATTTATCGTTAGCAAAACAGTGTGCCAACTGTTGAACAAATATTCAATAATCAAGATCACAATGATTATTTATTATGCTAGTATAGCTCAAATAAAATAAAATAAATGCAATTAATATATGTAAAATAATCTTATAAATAACAAGATTTATACTACGCAATAATTAAATACATATTTGATTATGTTTATGCATTATAGGCACATGTATCATCATGTATTTTGCAAGCATATATACCACCATTTTAGAGATGAAGTAGGGGTGGGGAAATGAGGAGCTAATTTAACTGAAGTAGCTAGACAGTGTTTTAGTTTTTTAATACGTAGTATTTATGGATTTTTAACCTTGTTCTTTTGATTGTTGCTTATAAGTTGATAGGCTGTTATTTTTAGCCCTGACCTGTGATTGGCTGTTGGTTTTCCCCTCCCCTCCTACTGTTCCTGACCCCTCCCCTCTTCCTGACCCCCCCTCTCCTCGGAATCCCGTTTCCGTGTTCCAGACATGTTGGTTCTTGTTCCAAACATGTTGGTACTTGAAATCTCTTGTTTTTTATGTATGCTCATATCTTTTTATTTGTGATCAAAGGGATTTTATTCATTGATTAGGATTGGGACGGGGCGTTGGAGTTTTTTATTGGCATCCAGTCCAAAGCGCTGGGCAGCATCGCTAGTGAGCATCCTCTTTGTCCGGGAGCAGAGCATAGAGTGTGACGGCTTTACAACTGACCTGGTGCAGAGTGCATAAGGGGTGAGCATCGCTACCATCTTCTCTGGCCGGTCGCTTAGAGACGAGTGTGGGCCACCGAGCAGCTAGCAGTCGCAAAAACCCTTTCACTTCACCGCATCTCATCATACCCCTCTTCTACTTCCTTTCTCTTGTTCCCGATGACAGGCGCCAGTTTGGCGTGTTGAAAAGACAGAAATAGGACACTACCTTGAGTGATGTTGCAATAGGTTTTCCCTGGCGCCAGTTTGGCGGGTCAACAAGACAAGTCAGAACAAGAATAGATCGTGACCTTAAATGATGTCGCAATGGGTTTTCCCTGATGACTGGTGCCGGTTTGGCGGCTCGGCAAGACAAGTTGGGACAAGAATAGACCGTAACCTTGAATGATGTCGCAATGGGGTTTCCCTGATGACAGGCGACAGTTTGGCGGAACGACAAGACACGAATAGATCGTGACCTTGAAACTGTGAGCTAGGTCATTGACTCTGGAAACCCTCCCCTTGGCAATGGGTTATTTCCCGGTGATGTTTCAACTAGTCATCGCAATGTCGCAATCCCCCTATATGGTAATGAGGTTTTTCACAACTAGAGAGCATTGACACAGCTCTAATTATTCACAATCAGGGGCCGCTATCCTTCCACCACAAAAGTCTACTAAAATTGGTTGTTTGGTATCGTCTGTCGATATGCGTGGATGTAGGTATCCGTCATGGACCAGAGAAGTAAGGTAGTAATGTTCCAGAGTTTAAGTGGCGCGAGGGAGAGTAGAAAACCACCCCCAGTTCACCCGAGCGAGATTCGAACCCACGACCTCTCCCACCATAATTATATGAGTGACACGTACTGTTTCTGGCAAAACGTGTGGTAAGGATGATTAAGAAAATGTTTCGGAGGGAGAAATACCTACAGTGTACACCACTGGGGATTCGACTTCACCCCCTCCCATAATTAGATGAGCCTGACATTTATACGGCGTGCCCGCAGAGATTTGAACCTCAGTAATTTTTTCGACGAAGTGAATGGGATTTGAAGCTTTTACATCGGTGACTAGACGAAATGTGTATCAGCATTTGCTCTGGTTTGAAATGTGAAATAATTAGCGTTTGTTGCCCTCCAAGGTACTTGAACCCTTACGTCTCAGGGTGAGATGTGCACGCACATTTGCACGTCAATGACACCTGAACCCTCCAACACCATCTGGATATCTTTGCTCGAATGAAAGAGATATAATAATAAAATTAGTGATGTACCATCATTTGCACAGGGTTGAAATGGGAAAACAGCCAAAGCTATTATCTATGTTTTTAGTTAGGATAAGCATTTTCTGACCTTGCAGGGACTCAAACCCCTACCGTCTCCCATCACAGGTGTGTACCAGCATTTGTGCGGCTGGAAAAAATAAAGATGGCCGAGGAGGGTGGATAGTGGTCCTTCACGGCATATCGAACCCCAGAGAAATGTGCAACGGCATTTGTAAGGGTTTGAAAGATGAAATTAGCGTTTGTCGACCATGCAGGCGGGGATTTAAACCCTATCTTCTCCCGTCACAGGGCGTGATGTGTACCCACAGTAAAAGAACGCCATGGATGGATAGCGGGCCGTCATGGTATATCGGACCCCCTAGCGAGCGGCTGGCTGACACAACCGTGTTCGCCGGGCTTGCTAGAACGAATGAAATCTAACGATACTTCCAGGCTTCTTTAAGTGGATCACCGATGCGGAAATAATTTTATTGCATAATAACAGGCCGCCATATTTAAAGGCGGCCCACCCTTTGAAGCGACTATAAATAGACCTTGAAATCATTATATTCGGTAATTTCATTTCGTAATTGGTATCGATAAACATCAAGATGAGTTTCGACGTGCTGGAAAATTGGATAAATACAGGTATGTTTTAAAGTGTTTTATATGTTTTAGTGGTAACTATTTAGCTTATTACATCTTTGGTTTACATTTGTATTTGCCTCTTTAATAGACTGGCAAGAAGATGAACACCGGACGTCTGCCGAGGCAGTTCAACCAATAGTGCCCAATAGCCTGGACCAATTGACTTTTTTTTTACCGAGGATGGAATTTGCTTCGCTGAAAACGACTTGTCTATGGGTAATTAGCGTCCCGCGTTATATTTTAGAGACTTGGCAGTGTTTTATTTCCGTGCTAGTAATTAATATTATTTATTTAATTTCATATTAGTGGGATCCTCACAATCTGGATGCCATTTTGAGGGAACACGTAACGCCCGCAGAGGGCTCACCAGTTAGTGTGTGGGCGCCGCTCCTGGAGACAGGAGATTTGGAGGTGGGAATCGGAAAGGCTAGCAATGGTGTTCCCGATGTTTGCGATGAATTGGAGGCGATAGATCGCTAAATATGTAAGTACCATCTAAAAGTAATAATACTATAGCCACTAGTTTGGAAAAGACTATTTGTGTGCTCTCTTCCTCCCAAACCACTGTTATTTCGACAGCATACCAAAACTTTTTGTCAGCTGACCATTTCGAGATTATTAGCTCTTGTCATTATAAACATTCAAAGAAGAAAAAAATTGTTGCTTTATCCACTTATTAAATTCACTATTGCAATGTCATGGATCAAATATTCAGCCACCACCTTAGTGCATTCGATATCGTATATGTATAGTAAACTATTGGTCTCAGGTTCATTTCCCGGAACGGTTAAAAAAAATTGGTTGGTTTGATAAATTATCATACAGCTGGCAGGGTTTGTGGATGTTATAGTCTTAACATTTTATGAATAAGAAAAGTGACCCAAGCTTTAGTCTGGAAAATAGTAACGGATATGAATTAAATTGTTTTTTATTTTTTCTAAGATAAAATTATTTCCACCAAGAGTAAAATTAGTTATGTCCACTTTCTAACATCAATATCTATTCTTACCAATTTGTGTAAATATATGTATTCCCTGAAATATCTTATTTCATTCATGACTAGTGTGTGTGGTTGTGCATACTTATCGGGCCAACAGATAGCGTTGAAAGCCTGTTTCGACCATTTATACGGATTTAAAAGGGGGAAATTATGTGTTTTAAGTCTATAGATATTTCTTACAGGCATTCAAATATACATACAGGAGAAATTATATTTTTGATTTAGCCGATTATTTAATTGACAGAGAGACAAACCCTATATGTTTGCCGAGCCAAGGGACCGGTTCCAGATAGGTGGTGAAAATAAGGGTTTAACCTATCATAGTGATAAATTAACTGCCCTGGACTGTGTTTGTAGCTATCCTTGGGTGTATTTTATTACACACACTTTGCGAAAGGTCCCGGGTTAGATTCCCTACATGGGTGAAAATGTATGTTTAACCCTTGATGGTGATAAATCAACTTCCCTGGACCATGTTTAAGGTGTCCTAGGGTGTATTTTATTACAAACACTTTGTGAAAGGTCCCGGGTTCGATTCCCTGCATGGGTGAAAATGTATATTTAACCCTTGATAGTACTAAATTAACTGCCCTAGACGGTATTTTTTAGTTGTACTAGGGTTAAATTGTTTTTATTAAACACACTTTCTGAAGAGTCCCGGGTTCGATTCTTGGCATAGATGAAAATGTATGTTTAACCCTTGATAGTGATAAAGTAACTGCCCTAGACTGTATTTTGTAGTTGTACTAGGGTTAAAGTGTATATATTATACACACTTTGCGAAGGGTGCTGGGTTCAATTCTCGGCCTAGATGAAAATATAGGTATAACCCTTCATAGTATTAAATTAATTGCTCTGGACTAAATTTTATAGTTGTATAGGTTTAACCCCTCATAATGATAAATTAACTGCCCTGGATGGTATTTGTAGCTGTACTAAGGTTCAAGTGTAGTTATTACACACATTTTGCGAATGTTGTTATCAGTTAAAGCAATTGTGTTTAGGAAATTTTGTAACATATTATATTAATACCGAAAGTAGATTGAAATTGAAAAGTAATAGAAAAGTAATATACATTTTGGGGTATCATTTTAAAGAGAACAAAATACGCATATGTCTGGAACAATTTTATTTATAGTGCTTACTTTGACACGTGCTTTTGTGTTATAGTTCAAATGGATGGGGGGAAATAGCAGCTCAATTCTCCCACTGCCACCGGCAGTGAGCCCCCATCACCCCACTGCAGGAGCACCACCTCCGAGCCAGGGAAACGGTGTTCGAACCCAAGCTGCGGTGAGGCAGACGGGGTCCACGGTTCTCCCGCAACCCGTTGTGGTGGCGACAGCGGGACCATCTTTGGCGCCACAATCGGGATTTAGTGGCCCAGTAAATCAGGTAGGTGGAGCCCTGTCGAATGGTGTACCCCTTCGAATCGTCGAGGAGAGAATTATGCAATTAAAGCTGTTATTTTTAATGTCGGCTTGAATTGATCATACAAATAGGGACGCCAGAGTGCGATAGTGATGCTCAAACCTGGCTCGAGGGGCAAATAAATGCTTTTATAGGACGTCTCCAAGATCATGGAGTAATTGCTGAGGATAGTGTAGGTCTACTATTAGTCAACACAGACTCTGCGTCAAGACCTGTATTTGTTTCAATTAGGTGGGCAGATCAGTTTGATGTTCAGGCTGTGCTCTCTAATGTAGAACGAGTGTTACAAAGCAATGATTAGTTCCTCATTTCATCCCTCTTGTGTATCAAGTTACACCACTTTAAAGAGCCACGCGGGAGGGGTAAACATAAATATGATAAACTCACTCCCACTAGCACATATAGCTGACATAAAAATGAATAATTACGATTCAAAATGGGGACACACTCTGCCTTTCCCGTGGGTTGATTGTCGCCAAGGCTATATCTGACGTTAAAAGAGACTCAGGATTCATGGACGTGAACACCTATAAGCACATAAAGTAGGGCCGCGATATTCAAAACTCAAAGCAGAGGAACTATGCCATGATGCCAGTGTGAATCTTGTGAAAGGTGGTGGGCTCAACGAACTGAAATAATTTCAAACATACCTCTCCGAATACAAAATCACAGTGTTCAGGGAACTTTGGGGAAGCAGGTCCTATATGAGGGGCATATTCCCCCTGAACATTCCTACCTTGACTAGCTTGGTTTGTATTTTCACGACGATAAACAAAACAATTTTGATGGTATAATATCCTTGACAGCCGCATTTAAGTGCTAGTACTTTTGCCGTTCAGTGATAAGAACCAACACATATGTGAATCCGCGTGCAAAAAGTGCTACGCTAAAGTGGCTTGCAGTGAAGGTCGATCTGTGACCTGTAAAGACTGTAGACGTTGGTTCACAAACCAGATATATTTTGAAAACCATAAACGTCCCGGTTTTTTTAGAGGTCACATGTCGGTCTGTGTTGCCAAAAAGGTTTGTGAGGTATGCGCACAATATTTCAGTTTGGAAATATCAAATTATTCACATAGGTGTTATGAGACTTTTTGTTGAGTTTGCGATGCATATCATCCTTTTGGTCATTTCTGCTATGTGAATCAGAGCCCATAAAAGCCGTCACTGGAAAAAAGCAATTTCATGTTTGTGTTCTATGATTTTGAATGCAGACAAGAAACTCCTTTTAAAGGTGAGGCCAGCACGCATTTGCACGAGCCTAACCTCTGCGTCGTACAGACGTGTTGCAAGGCCTTAAGGATATCACCCTCCTAGGCCATAACGCAAAAGGCTATGATGTACATTTTATTTTAAAATATATGATGGAGGTTAAAAAATGGACCCCAGAGCTCATAATGAACAGTGGGAAAATCATATCCATGCGTTTCGGGCCACTCCACTTTATTGACTCGCTGAAATTTCTCCTGATGTCGTTGTCCAAGATGCTAAAAACATTCGGCTCGAACGAGTCTTTTGCCAAGGGACATTTCCCCCATTTTTTAAATAAAAAAGAAAACGCGGAGTTAAGGGGTACCTTGCCACCAAATGAGGATTATGGCATCGGTGATATGTCTGTTGAGGGAAAGAAGCACTCTGAGAAGTGGTATGACGCGTTGGTCAAAGAAAATTATGTATTTTATTTTAAACGTGAGTTGGAACTGTATTGCTTGAAAGATGTAGAGAGACTACGGGAGGCCTGTCTGAAGTTTAAAGATGAGCTTATGGAGAAAGCAAAGGTGGATTCTGTCAGAGAGGCGTGTACGATCACAGGAGCGGCCATGTTGGTTTACCTCCGAAGTCATCTGAAGGAGAATACCATCGGTATCATCCCTAACGGTAGCTACCGGTGTACGTCGTGGTACAATGGCTCTACCGGGAGGCCCACCAACGCTGTGTGTCTATTATTCATGCGAGTAACGGCCGTGAGGAATATGTGTTAGGGTGACATGTATACGGTGTTGTTAAAGCAGGAGATACCACCACCGTCTTCCAGTTTTGGGGCTGTTATTGGCACGAGTGCCCTCTCTGCTACCCTGACAGGACCACCCCTATCAAAAACATCAACCACGAGTCCATGGAGGCGCGCTATGAAGCGACCATGGCTTGCGTGGAAAAGTTTAAGAATGCCGGCTACACGGTCGTTGAGATGTGGGATTGTACGTCTAATGCTATGAAACGCACAGACAAGGACTTGAAACAATTTTTACTCCCGTACGAGGTGTACAGCAAGGAGCCCCTCAGTCCCAGGGATGCATTCTTTGGCGGACATACACATTGTATCAAGATCTTCCACGAAGAAGACCTTTCTTATGGAGAGAGAATCAAGTACTTGGATGTGTGTTCATTGTATCCTTACGTTTATAAGTACAAAAAATATCCCACCGGCCACCCCAAAATTCACTTGGAACCAAATTGTCCATCTATAGATCAAGTATAAGGCATAGCCAAAGTTACATTGACGCCTCAGTAGGATTTATTCATCCCCATATTGCCTACACGGATGCATGACAAATTAATAATCATCTTGCGCAGGAAATAAGGGGAGGAGAAAACCAAGGCACGTGTCAGCACAACGAGAAAAAAATATTGCTGGTTGACAGGCGTCTGGGTGATTGACGAGATCCGGAAAGCCGTTGAGAAATACTACACCGTTGAAGCAGTACACGAAGTGTGGGAGTACAATGTATCTGTTTACGATCGTCAGACACGTTCTGGTGGAATTTTTCACTGGTACATCGATACTTTTTTTTGAAAAGTAAACAAGAAGCCAGTGGAGGGCCAGAGTGGTGTACCTCACAAGATGAGAAGTTAGCTTACATTAAAAATTATGAGGAAAGTGAAGGGGTAAAACTCGATTTCGGTTCTGTTTGTAAAAACCCTGGTCTCCGCACTCTGGCTAAACTCTTTTTAAATTCCCTATGGGGAAAATTTGGGTAAAGATCCAATTTACCACACGTAGCCGTTGTTAACGACTATCAGGGCATCCACAAGTGTCTGACGGATCTGTACATCACCGTGGACAGCGTCATTGATGTAAATGATGAGGTTATGTTCCTCAATTACAAAGATGCACGTGACGCGTTGTACCTTAACCCTAACACGTGTGTGGCGGTGGCATGCTACATGGTTGCTATGGCTAGGTTGCACTTATTCACCATCCTTGAAATATTAGGGCCCATTTTGTATCACGATATAGATAGCGTTCTATTCACGGAACCCCCTGGCGATTGGTGTCCACTGACCATAGACTTTTTATGTGACCTCACTGACGAACTTCAAGATTACGGTTCGGGAAGCTATTAGCGTCTTTGTATCTGGAGGTCCCAAGAATTACGCGTACCGATTTTGTCTTGGTGGCGATCCTGCTAAAACAAAAACGGTGTGCAAGGTTCGCGGGATCACCATAAGCTATGGCAACTGGAATGACGTTAATTTTGACGTTTTGAAAGCGATGCTCACCGAACAGGCCACAGAAAAATATATACAGATACCGCACAAAATTGTAAGAAAAGGTCTTGTGACTGTATTTACCGTTTCACAGACTAAAGTCTACCGGCCCGTGTACACCAAATGGCGGATAACCGATGATTATAATACATTGCCGTTTGGGTATCAGTGTCCTTGTAAACGCACTCGCCACGACTAAAAGGTGATCATTTAGACGGGCTGATTAATCACCTTTTCCCCCTTTTATTCTAGACAGTTCCACTAACATACCATTTTTCAAAGATTTGAGAATTTTTCAATGTTTTTTTCTTCATATAAACACGCATATTTTTATATTGATTTATTTATGCACCCGGGATACCTTTTTATATTTTTTCATCCGCCAGTACAATCCTTTACCTACCTGATTATTTATAGTCAATATAATTATTTGTTTGTATATATATTTTATTTCTAGTCAATTTTTTGTTGTACATATTTTAATTTGAAACTATATGGATATGTATATATATTCAAATACACTCTAAACTGGACTTGTAAATCAATGCCGAGGCCACTATTCCCGCTACGAGCTCAATAAATTGGTTATTGTTTCCTCTACACCTAAACGTGTATAATTTACTTCAAGGTGTAACTATAACTATCTTTTTATTTTGTAAATAAATATTCCAAGTACACTTTTCACGGCGTGAGCCAAATTTCTAAAACTTTTATTTGTGTTTAAATAAATATTACAAGTATAATTTTGATGGTGTGAGATATATTTGTATAAACTTTTATTTGTGCGTGTAAATAAATATTCCAAGTATAATTTTGATGGTGTGAGATATATTTACGTGTAAATAAATATTCCAAGTATACTTTTCATGGTATCATATATATATTTGTAAATAAATATTCAATGTATAGTTTTCACGGCGTCAGATATATTTGTAAATAAATATTTAATGTATATTTTTCACAGTGTGAGCTATTTTTTGTGTAAATAAATATTATAAAACTGTTATGATTGTGTTTTAACGTATTCCCTCCTATCCTATAAATACAAGTTCATATAGTTTATAAGCTTAGTCTCAAACATTATGGTAAATTTGAAACATTCATTTAGGCCATCATCAGCGGCCCTTCCGGTTGTGTAAAGTCACATTTTGTAGCAGACCTGTCACATATACTTCATTTACATCTTAAACAAATATTTTCTAAAAAATACGACCTATATTTTAAGATGGAATATACAGTTAAGGTTATTTCATAAGCTGATATAAATCATAAATGTTTTAAAACTCAACGTATCTCTACTTCACACATAGCATTAAGTCTGTTGTGTGCTCAAGAGATAATTAAATATTTTCCTACATTGTAACTTCAAGCTTTGATTCAAAACATTGTTGACGATGAATACATTTTCAGAAATAATTTCAAAGATTTATCAGTGAGTGAACAAACTAACGTTATATCATATTTCTATAAAGTATCATCTATCAACAAAGAGTTTTTAACATATCTACTTTTTGCAGAGTATACCGTCGACTGCTAAGAATAAAGATAAAAATAATAAAACAAGGACTTTTTAAATAAACCTCTTTAACTAAACTCTCAAGTCTTCTACTTAATCTTTATCCTTGTTAAGTGTGCGAGTTCAATGTTATGCTTAAAGTCTTTTAATTTTTATCAAGCTTTCAACGGTTGAAAAAAACTCCAATTATTTACCAATTTAGACTAAGTATCATCTTTACCTATTTACGAAGAAATATATATTTAACCTAATAGATGTCTCTCTTCACTACTGAGCCAAGCTTAACTATACCGTTATCGACTGGCAAAGGTGAGGATTAATTGTCTTTCTTGTCTTAATCATTTTCCCCATTAAAAATATTTGGTTTTCCATAGTAAAACCATTCAAGGACAGCTTCTATGATTAGTTTAAAAGTATAGATTTTCATCCTTACACATTTTAAACATTTAAAATTCCTTAGTGTAACCATTCTAATAAATAAGAATTACCTACTTTTTTTTACAGATACCAAATAATTTCTGGTAATTTACAAATAGTTTATTTTTGAAAATTTAAATTTTGCTAAATATATTAAAACAATTTGGTTTAAAGGTTATATTTACAGAGTGATTATTGTGATCAACAAAATGATGTATTTGTTTTATAAAGAAAACATAGTACTTATTATTTGATCACATATCTCAATCAGAAATATTATTACAGAACCCTAACAAACTTTGTCTTTGTTAAATAACATTCATTTCATATTTATTTGCTTGCATGCTACAAATAGTTTGGCTAATTAAAAATACTACACTTAGACTTATAAATTACATTATTATTGTTATTTAACTGGAGCTTCTCAAGCAGGTCTACTAAAAATGAATATATATATATATTATAAATATTTACATGAATAATATTTAAAACAATGTTTATATGTCTTTATTAGTAGCATTTTATCCTACAAAGTTTGCAACAATTTATACATATCATTCTGACAATTGAAAAATGACACCTGTACACGGGAATCGAACCCGGGAACCTTTGTTTTACACATATTTATATTACCTATGTATCTTAACACGTGACCTGGTTTGTTCCCATTAAGGTTTAAGATATACTCGTAAATATATATTTTAAACTATAATTTTTTAATATATAAATATTCCAAGTATTCTTTTCATGGAGTTAGCTATATTTGTATTTTTTTATTTGCGTCACAACTGGTTGATTTTGGGCATAAAATGTAAATTATTATTCAAGTAATCCGTTTAATATGGAATCCGAGAGGATTAATGTATTTATATCCTCTTTCCGAACGAGTGGTGGCACCCTTCTACCGCCTCCACTGTAATTCGCTACTCTTTATGGTCTAAAAAGATTGTTTTTGTTTAGTAAGAAAAGTTTGTTAAATTACATACAGACACAAACGATCCGTGTTAAGTTAGACTACAGAGGATGGGGGAGAGTGAGGTTCGAATCTCGGCTGGGTGTACTGTGGGAGATAGTTTGTGCCCATACCTGCACTTAGAAGGTTATGTTTATGATTTCAACCTCTCATATTTTATACATCGGTGGTCGCGGGCCTACAAGTAATCAGGCTCACACTAGATTAACTTGATAGGGGAATAAGTGTAGTAAAGCCTTAACCGGTAGTAAAAAAACGCCGTGGAAAAAACACTGATTATATTTGGATTAAATTTTTTTAATACAAAGAGCCTTTTAGAAAATACAAACCTTTTTCAGCCAACATTTATAAAATAATACTAGAGTATCGGTGATATTTTATAGGTAATAATAGGTTCTGCAGTTCACCTGTTTTGACGTATGAATAAGTGAAATTAGATATAAGAGCTTTTCTAGTTGTTCCTATGAGAATGGGACTGTAGTTTGGTGAGACAGTGCCCATTGGTCATGTTCATCTCTAAGATTCGGTTCGAGTCACCTTGGGGTGCAGTGGGAATAAATCTAGATATAGAGGTTTTAAATCTTGTTTTCACTCTTGCGTGCCGGGCCGCCCATCTGTGCTATCCACATCCGGGTTAGAATCCCGTATTCAGGTGTCATTGATGGAGTAACCATACATAATAGCTTTGGCCGTTTTCAAATTTCAACCCAGCACAAATGATGCTACATCACTAATTGTATTATCATGTCTCTCTCTCTCATTCGGACAAAGATATCCAGATGGTGTTAGAGGGTTCAGTTGTCGATGATGCGCAAATGTGGATACTCATCTAACCCTGTGGCGTAAGCGTCCAAGTCCCATAGAGGGCGACAAACACTAATTAGGTTACAATTCAAACCCTGGCAAATGCTATTACACATTTTGCCTTGTCAAAATTATTTATCTCACGATTGCCCGAAGAGATTAGTTCTAATCCCTATCGCGCGTGTTTACCGAGGCCAGTTTTCTTACTCACTGCCCATGTCTTGTGCCTCTGATGGGTAATAAGACGTAGTTCTAAATACCTATAAGCTTAACTTTGTGGCTATTAGCAGGGGGCAGTAGGGGGTATTGAATCCAGGTGGCAGTGTCGCTCTGCCTTCACACAAATGCAGGTACGTTTTATATCTTCCTCAGCCCAGATATTACTTAAGAATGTATGCACTTATATATTATTTCGTCAAAATATAGTTGCGAACATTAAATTCAAGTTACTCAATTCAATATTACCTATGAATTAGTGAAAGAGTTATATATTATTCCGACAAAATATAGTTGCGAACATTAAATTATTTTTTCTGTTGTTATAAAAAGCTTGAGGAATAAAATTGTTGTTTTCACTTTATACTTGGGTACCAATATACCATCACATTGCATTGTATACTTGAATCGTTGGTCACATAGTCTAAGATGATACTAGATGGCCGATGACAGAGTGATCGAAATTTGATTTTCTCACTACATTTTCCCACCACATTCTACCTGGTCTTGAAAAATGTAGTCGAGCGGCAAAGCCCCTTCAAAAATGGTGGTAGTGCAAATAGTAGGGCAATTCTAACAGACATCAGCTGTGCTAAAGAAATCGAGGCTCGAATACCGGTTTGGGCGTCATCTAAATTTGTATACTTGCATCGATGGTTGCATGGTCTAAGATGTCACTAGACGGCCGATGACAAAGTGATCGACGTTTGAAGCAAATGCGGGTACACATTCTACCTGGTTTAGAAAAATCTTGTCGACCGGCAAAACTCCTTCAAAAATGGTGGGGGGGCAGGAAGTACGACCGTTCTAAAGATATCGAGGCTAGAATCCCGGTGTGCCCGCCGAATAAATTTGTATACTTGAATTGATGGTCACATGGTCTAAGGCGTCACCAGACGGCTGATGACAGAGTGAACAACGTTTGATTTTATCACTATAATCAAATGCAGTTACACATTCTACCTGGTCTAGAAAAATCTGGTCAACCGGCAAAACCCCTTAGAAAATGGTGGGGGTGGAAGTATGGCCGTGCTAACAGATATCAGCCGTGCTGAAGATATCGAGGTTCAAATCCCGCTGTGTACACCGTCTAAATTTGTATATTTGCATCGATGGTCGCATGGTCTAAGGTGTCATTAGACGTTTGATGACAGAGTGAACGACGTTTGATTTTATCACTATAATTAAATACGGATAAACATTCTACCTGTTCTAGAAAAATCAGTTCAACCAGCCAAACCACTTCAAAAATGGTGTGGGTGGAAGTATGACCGTTATAACATACATCAGCTGTGATAAAGATATCGAGGTTCGTATCCCGATGTGCACGCCGTCTAAATGTCAGGCTCATCTATTTATGACAAGGACGGAAATCGAATCCTCAGTCGTGTACATTGTAGGTATTTCTCCCTCCGGAACATTTTCTTAATCATCCTCACCACACGTTTTGCTAGAAACGGTGCGTCTCACTCATATAGTTATGTTGGGGAGGGTCGTGGCTTCAAATCACGCTCGGGTGAACTGGGGAGGTTTTATACTCTCCCTCACTCCACGTAAGCTCTGGAATACTACTACCTTACTCCTCCGATCCATGACGGATACCTACATCCACGCATGTCAACAGAAGATACTAAACAACTAATTCTAGTAGACTTTTGTGGTGGGGGATAGAGGCCCCTGATTGCTTATAATTAGAGCTCTGTTAATACTCTCTAGTTGTGAAAAAACTCATTACCAAATAGGGGGATTGAGACATTGTGATGACTCGTTGCAACATCACCGGGAAATAACACATTGCCGAGGGGAGGGTTTCCAGTGTCAATGACCTAGCCCACAGTTTCAAGGTCACAATTTATTCTTGTCTTGTAGTCCCGCCAAACTGGCGCTAGTCATCAGGGAAAACACATTGCGACATAATTTAAGGTCATGATCTATTCTTGTCCTGACTTGTCTTGTTGACCCGCCAAACTGGCGCCAGGGAAAATTAATTGCAACATCACTCAAGGTAGTGTCCTATTTCTGTCTTGTCGACACGTCAAACTGGCGCCTGTCATCGGGAAAAAGAGAAAGTGAAATAGAAGAGTGGTAAGAGAAGATGCGGGAAGTAAAGGGGTCTTGTGACTGCTAGCTGCTCGATGGTCCACACTCATCTCCAAGCGACCGGCCAGAGAACATGGTAGCGATGCCTCGCCCCTTACGTACTCTGTACCATGTCAGTTGTTCAGCCACCACACTCTATGCTCTGCTCCCGGACAAAGAGGATGCGCACTAGGGATGCCACCCAGTGCTTTGGACCGCATGCCAATAAAAAAAACTCCAACGCCCAATCCCAATCCTAATCAATTAATAAAAACCCTTTGATCACAAATAAAAAAGCTACGAGTATACATAAAATACAAGAAATTACAAGTTCCAACATGTTTAGAACAAGAATCAACTTGTCTGGAACACAGGAAAGGGATCAGGAGGAGGGGAGGGGGTCAGTTACAACGGGAATGGGTCAATAGGAGGGGAGGGTAGAACCATCAGCCAATCACAGGCCAGGGTTAAAAATAACAACCTATCAGAGCAGGGTTGTGTCCCAACTACTGTAATTTCATAGTTTCAAAATGATAGGTCAGAAAAAGGTAAAATAAAATTTGATTTCAGGTGTAAATGTTTTATCAATAAACTAATGATGTAACGATGGAGAAATATGCCCAATATGAAAAAAAAAAATCTCCCTCTTTTTTACTGTTATCATAGTTTACGGATCTAAATAGCTTCTGGATCATAATTAGGATTTAATAGATAATTTTAGGTTCATAATTATTATTGCAACGTGTGTTGGACAACCCACCTTATTCTTCCCACCAAGTTCTGATGGCCACTTGATCCATGTAGTACTTCATTTTTCTCTTTATATATTATATTTAACTTTGCTTATTGCTACTTGCGATTCCGACACTTTAGCTCAATCGGTAGTTTGCCTTCCCACTGAGCTAAGGGTTCCGGTTTTGATTTCTGGCATGGCCTAAAAATATTATTGGTAATATTTTGATTTCCCCTCTCACGATGATGAATTAATGACCGGGGGCTGGGTGTTCTGTTTGTTCTGGATTTAAGTTAAGTCATTTGCTGATATAATCTATTGGCCCTGAATGTGCACGCTAAATACCTCAAATAAATAAAAAAATGAAAATGCTACCTGTGTGTACTTTTAATTACACTCAACCAATTTAATAGTGTATGCCACTCGTATACAGTGAGGAGTTTGCTCATAACTCTTAGCTTTGATATTTTTACTTAAATCTCAGTTTATTTAATTATTTATATCAGCTGCAGTGTGCTGTGTTTTGATATTCCATTACAATATGAGAGGATAATAATCATCAGTAGTTTCACATTTTGGTGTGTAGCTATGGTGCATTTTTACGAAGTGGGAATATGTAATAGGCTGTAAAGGTGGATATTGAAACAAAGATATACATAAGTATAAAAAGACCGACTACGGGAGTTGGGAGGTGAGAAGTTTCCCAAGATAGAATGCGAGTAAGATAAAACATAAATGTTTAGATCCATTGTTATTATCTAGAGATACTCATATATAAATATTTACAGGGGAATCATTTCTTTATCTTCTCAGCCAACGGTGGTTAAGAGTCTTTTACCCACGAAACCTCCCAACAAATTTTATAATACACCATGCCTTTTAATTTTCTTAGAATACGCCACTGCTATAGACATTTCGACAGGTTATTTACTAATAATCTGCGAATCGCAGGCAATGGTGGGCAGGGGTATATTTTAAAGACCACATATTCTATTTATATTTAAAGCTTGAGACGATTTATTTCAATATTTACTAACAAAGTTTTCTTCCAAACCAATTTTGAATTTTTTTTAAAAAAACTAAATTCTGTGCCCAAAGGGTGTTTCCAAAAATTTAAATTCCCAAAAATTCTAAAAGAGGAAAATATTAAAATTTCGACAGAAATTTGTTGAGTTCCATAGAACTGATTTTTGTTAAAAATACAAGTTTTTGCTTCGAGGATAATAATTTATATTAATTTAATTTTCTTTTATTAAAGTGATAGCCAACAGTCGAGGCTTACTATAATAATAACAATAATAATAGTTTACACATTTTATATATCGAAGCCGCGCTAAGGATATTCAATTCCGCTTCACAGGTAATATTGTACAAATATGAGTGAGATAGTTTATATATTAAAATATGTAGCTATCATCCATATTGTTTACATTCTGAAAAAGTTACAATATTTTTAAAGCTAGCCGTTAGTCTGTATATTAGTTTTGCAATAAAATAAATTATATTATTATAATGAAAATTAGATAGATATAATGAAATAGATGGCTAACAACTTGATTACAATTGTTTTAATGACAAACTGTGTGCATTATTATTTCGTTAAAAATATAATTCAGTCTATAGGGTCTTATAAATTATTACCATACCCTGATTTTGCTGAAAATCCTGTTCCTGTAGACCTTATTTCGTACCACTATCCTACTGTTTTAATAATATTGATTTGGACCCCTCTCATACATTTAAAAAGTCATGGATGAAGTGAATTTTCTTTAAAGTATTGTATGTAGAATATCCTTTCAATACTTCATAGTAGCGTGTATGGCGTATGGGAACAGCGCTGTTATTGGCTAGATCATATAACCCTCCCCCCTCGCTCTATTAACTGTTGTAACTGGGTCATGGTTTTCCCCCTTCCTTGACCCCTTTTCACTCCCTTTCCCTTTTAGTTATTTCCATGACAACATAGGGTTAGTGACCTGTTGTCCTTCAATGTCACAAAGGTTTATTTATGGTCTTCTATGTGGCAATGGGTTTTCCCTGATGACTCAACGGGGCACCAATTTATTGGCTTGACAAGACAAGTAGAGACAGAAATAAATTGTAACCTTTAAACCGTGAGCTAGTACATGAGGTCTTTGACCCTGGCAACTCTCCCCCTGCAATGGATTTTCCCAATGACGTCATCGCTCTGTCACAACCCTGATGACTCATACCTGCCAAAAGTTTGATGGCTTGACAAGACAAGTCAAGACAGGAATAGATCATGACCTTGAAAGATGAAGCAAAGAGTTTTCTCTGATGACATATACCTGTCGCCAGGTTGGTGGTTCGACGAGACAAGTCGAGATAGGAATAAATTATCACCTTGAATGGATTATTTAAAGTACATTCACCACTCGAGTTTTCTTGTATGATAGCTCAAAAAGTCAACAGAAATATTCTTTATGTATCCCTACGTCAACAGATGACACCTGTCATTTTGGATAACCGTAATGAAAACGTATGGTAATATATGCATCTTATAGGTAGTCACAGTAACTAAGGCCAATATTATTTATATATTTTCTGAGCTCAGGCACAAAGCTTATTTATCGTTTTTTCCACTTAAAAAATTATTATTCACAGTATTTTCACAAAAGGTCTAACGAAAATAGCTTCAAATAAAGACCGATGAATTTAAAGCATGTTTTTGATCATGACGTAAACAAGCTACATACAATGGTGCACCCACGCAGTGCATAAAAGTATGTTATTAAGTAAAATGTTTTGTAACTTAGTAAAAATGATAATAAAATAATTTATTCTATTTTAAAAATGACAAGTATTTTCTCTTTTTCAAGTAAATACAATGCCCGTATTAAAACGTATTATTGAATGCACCATATTACACATTATAAATAACATTACAAAACGAAAAATATTTTTTTTTATGTATGTTTAAAATATTGTTTCGGCTAAGATAGAAATAAATAAATAAAAGTAATGAAATAATGTGAGAACACTTGAGGTTATTTTATTTTAAATGAAAAATATAATGCGTAAATTAAAAACTTATCATTTATAATAAAAAAGTGATCTTTTACCATTTTTGGCAACCTAAAACCTAAATCTAAACGTATGATATTTGAAATATTATTCATGTAAAAGCTATGGTGAACATATTATAGGTAGCTGAGATATTGACATACAGCTGCTGTGCTTAGATCAAATACACTAGAGTCGTGAATATCCAGCCTAAAGTGACGGCATTCCGGGCATGATAATTTGGAATCCGAGTGTAAATAATTTTCACCATGGGTTTGCTTCATGTAATCTACACTTCCCTTGATACAGCTTCTGTTTCCAGCCACATCAAAACAGTGCTGCTATTTAAACCTCCCTTGACACAGCTACTGTTTTCAGGCACATCAAAACATTGCTGCTATCTACGCCTCAATTAACACAGCGTCTGTTTCCAGCCACATTAAAACAGTGCTGATATATACACTGAACAATTGTACTGTATAATAGGCCAACTGCATGCATACCAGTTATGCTTTTCTGTCTCCAATGTAACAGTTGTAAGGCGTTTGCCATAGAATTTTTTATTAATTAC
Organism: Timema californicum; assembly: GCA_902141385.1. Taxonomy (NCBI): domain Eukaryota; kingdom Metazoa; phylum Arthropoda; class Insecta; order Phasmatodea; family Timematidae; genus Timema; species Timema californicum. Next base: position 20,451 of record CABFOW010005138.1, read on the forward strand.
TAGCAGATATGTAATGGCTTGTTTGTTTTAAAAATCACTTGTTAATACCGAGAACTGGGCAAGATAATACAGAGGGCTGGATAATTGCGACTAGAGTATATATATATATATATATAGTTTATTGATTTTCAACTGCAAAATAAAGCATTAACAAGTTAAAAGCAACGAAGAATATCATTACAGAACAGCAGCAATCTTAATATAATCGCCATTCCATTTCACCCGGAACAATGGCAATTTAATTTATAGACCCTAGTAATCAAGCGATATATCGATATATCGTAGCTTTTGATTGATATCATGTGATATATCAATAACAAAATAGCTCTATAATATATTAGGAAAGTACTCCACATCTTGTTTTGATTTCACTTGAGAAATTGCTTTAATTTTTTTTCATATTAAAGATAATTAATTGATTTCATCTTCTGATTATTATGCATCTAATTTTTCTTTTTGAAAGTCGAAATATTCGGTTACAACCTTGTTGTATAAGCTTTTATTTACCTAATTACAAAAATGATGAAATCCGGTTTGGTATAACTTAGGAAACTATTGTTAAAATTCTAAAGGAATTATTTCAAGTTATATAATAATTATATTAAATGTTAATCTCTCACTAGGCTTCTCTTCTCCTCTACTCTCTTCTTCTCTCTTTTCTATTCTATATTCTTTTATTTTATTTTCTCTAATCTTTTCCTCTTTCATCTTATTTCTTTCCCCTTTATCTTATCAATTTCTCTTTCATATTCATCTTTCTTTTCCTCTTTTCTCTTATCTTCTCGTCTCTTTTCATCTCCTCTCGTCTCGTCTCTTCTCCTTTCCTCTCTCCTCCTGTCCTCTACTATTTTTACTCTCCTGTCTTCTCCTCTCTTTTCTTTTCCTCTACTATATTCTCCTCTTTTCTCCTACTTCTCTGTTCGTCACTCTTTTCTCCTATCTTCTCCTCTTTCCTCTTCTTTCATTTCCTTCCCCTACTATCCTCTTTTCTTCTATCCTCTATTCTCCTCTACACTCTTATCTTTCCTCCTATTTTCTCCTATCTTTTTCTCTCTTCTCCTTTTTCTCTTCTTCTCTCTTTTATCATAAATTCTCCTCTCTTTTCTAATATCTTCTCCTCATTTCTGCTCATTGCTCTCTTTTACACCCCTCTCTTCTCCTTTATTTTTTCCTCCTCTCCCTCTACCAACACGTGACCTTGGAAGAAAGAATGAGTGGAAGATTTAGCCCATTTCACCCTTCAGTCACGCCATCGTAACAATGCTTTCTAACGGAGAGTTATATAATTAATTTTACCTTTGTACATTTTGCTAGCGTAGTCTAGCGTGGTCCGTCCAACCTTTTATTTTTATTTTTAACCAACACATCTTTTATCAATCGTTTGTATTATCTAAGTTCGTAAACCAGTATTATTCACTCTTAAAGTTGTGGATGTAGGGGACGCGAGAAAAAGATTTTTTTATATTAAAACAGTTTTTTGGTCTAAATGAATCAAATGCTGCTCCAGGAGAAATATACATGTTTAGTTTTCTTTACACGGTGATATCAACATTTGTTGAATATCTGTGAAGGGTGTCCTGCAATATAATGACGACTTTTTCTCTTCATTTAAAAAAGTTTCTATTTAATGCCACTATGCTCAGGGCAGATATTCAACAATGTCGTGGAATGCTCTAGAGGGGTGGGGGAGGCAGGGAATGCCATTGCCTAGGGTTGCAAGTTCCTAGGGGCGGCAAAAAGAGATGAAATTATTCTTTTAAATTTGTTTATAGCTTTAAAATTTGATTTTGTATGCAAAGAGCTTAGATTTGTCCAATTTCTTACTGTAAGTTTTTATTTGCAAAAAGTATGTTGTTGAAAAATTAATATAAAAATAACTCAATAACCGATTAATTTCTCCTCTTCCATTTGTTTTCGGAACTAATCTAAAGAAAGGAAAGAGGTGATGTGAGGAGCTGGTGATACAAGTTAGCCTGCACAAGTAGTGTGTGATCTGTACTGTCAAGTACGGTATTACTTTTACTGGCGCTCATCGCGGACACGTAACTTTTTAATTGACGCCCAACCACGACGCTCAATCTTCCAATCCCCGAGGCAATAAATGGACTCCACCGACTGAGACACACCACACATTTAACAGCACACCACCAATAATATCCAACCGAGAACCGAAGTGAAACAATCAGACGCTTCACGCATGGCACACTAGACGGCACACTGACGAAGAGCATCGCATTTAGGTGAAAACAATTTTAACAAACGGCACACTAGCAAAGAACATCGTCCCGAAGTGAAACAAGCAGAAGTTTCACACATGGAACTCTAGACGTCACACAGACGAAGAACATCGTTCCGAGGGGAAACAAGCAGACGTTTTACAAACGGCACATCGACGAAGAACACCATACCAAGGCGGATCAAACCGACAGAAGACCTCATCAAACTAGTTAGATAAGCATTAGACAAACTTTTAATTTTTTTCAGATTCAATTCACAAGATATAAAAAAATTATATTTGAATACTAAGATCGTTAATATTAATAAATTTTGAAAGGGAGGATGACGGATTCGAACCCAAAAGGGGATAGTGATACTAACAGCTGCTTTGATGAGAAATAGTATGAAAATAGACCAAATAATCAGTTAGGCTTAGAAAATTCGGATGAAGAATGAACATAAAGGGACCAGGACAAGGTAGAGTCTATTGTAGAGGAATAGTGAAAAGATAGTATAGAAAAGGATACGCAAGGAGATTTAATCATTGTAAAGAGTATAATAGTAGACCTGAAATGTCGAGAGATAATAAAGGAACAAACAATGGTGGAACCTATAGTAGATTGAAATAAGTTTATGAAAGTGTTATAACAGCAAATAGAAGCGAACCTTGAAAAAACAGCCAAGTAACAAAACAGGAAATAGTAGCAACTAATCAGAAAATAAATTAAACTAAGCAAGAAATAATAGTAGCAACTAGACAGGAAATAATAGCAACCAAACAGGAAATAGTTACAAAACTTGAAAAAATTAATAAAAAACTAAGTGCAAATATTGAACAAAGCAAGGAGCCATTTGACCAGTGATTTTGTTATTTAGAGCAAATATTTGATCTAGTAGATATGGTTTCTTAAAAATATGGCAGTACGCTTAAATGATGTTGATAAAAAAGTAGTTGAAGGAGAAAGGGTAGCAGAAAAACAAAAAAAACTTAAGAATGTTACAGTTCTAATTAATGGAATAAATCACAAACAATAAAAATAGAATAGAAATATCTGAACGGGATTTAAGCAAACGGTTAAAGGAAGTTGAAATTAAGGTAGGGAGTCTCTGACCTTCAAATAGAACACACCAAAATTAATGTTAAAGTAGTTCGAGACAACTTCAAAAAATAAATTATCAAGGTAAAATTAGTATTTGATTTTCAACAGGATACGAACCAAAATTTAATTGCAACACAAATCGAGGGGCTTGTTACCAAGGCAGTAGAGAAATTAGATAAAAAAATAAAATATTTTATAATAGAAAAATCAAACAACAAATCTAGAGGAAGTTGGTAACTTAAACAGTACTACCAACCTATTCGAAGCAAAAACCATGATCCAATCCGAGCTCGAACCGAAGACCACGATTCAGTCAGACGCAACCAAAAACAAAGATCCAATCTGATAGATCGCACCAGATACTACTATCCAGAAAGAGATCGAGCCAAAAAACGATCAATTTGGGATCTAACCAGAGAATAAGTAGCGTTATCTCTAAACTAGGAAAAAATAAGGGTTGTTTTCAATAGATAACTCCAAAAATCTTCAATCCAGGAGGTATCTGAAACAAAAAGGGGGAAAAACGGTAATTGTAATTACAATGTAACTGTAAATGAGATGAAATATTAAATCCAACTTTAGCCATGGCAAGGCAATGGGTATTTGTTAAGACACACCTAAAATAGAAATTGTACGTAAACAATTAGCAACAGCAAAACTCAGTAAGGTAGAATTAATCCTTCTTTTATAAAATAAAAAGGGTGTATTTGTTAACATGCACAATGTTCTTTAAGTTTTCAAAACAAGTTTACAGGTAAACATTTATTGTTATCCTCTAAATCTCTAAAACAAACTTGCATGTAAACATCTTTTGTTAAAAAAAAAGAAAAGAATCAACTCAAGGACAGTAACTTGAAAGGATGACGTAGAATTAATAATAATAATAATATAAGAGTCTAGGAGTCAAACTCTGTATATTTACAAACATGCAATCTTTAATTTTAAAAATACAAATTCTGAACGAGTCATATTAATCGCATTTGGATCTAAAATAGTTACTTACAGGAAATCCTATTAATCAATACAGGTAATAATTGGATAAAGGTATGCTTACAGGAGGGGGCATGAACCCTTTGAAGCATGTGCATAGAAGGTTAGGTGAGGGGTTGGTTACTTTTGTCAACTGAATGTGTGGGATAGCACACAAGAAGAAATTACTGTGTGGGCAAATTCTCTTGGCATATTTTTGTTAATTATATATTATTATTTGGTAAAAATTTTACTATTTCAAGTTATAATAAGTTTATGCCAAAAGGGCAATTTTCGTTTTAAGACAAATTTTGTAGGTTTGACTAATTATTTAGGTAATTAGGATCAAACTTAATTAGTAGATATTCTTGGACATCAGAATAATGTATAATTTCACCAATGGTGAGTTATAAGAGTGACAGTTAAGACAAGGATCTTAATATTTGTGTGGGGGTAATTTTAATTAAATTAAATACATTTTATATAAATTAAACAAGTATTGGTTAAAGACATTCTCAGAGTAAGCTGATGAGGTGAGAGATGAAATTTAAGATATCTAAATAAATTAATTTAGATATGCACTTGAGTGCATTATCACAGTAAGTTAAGGTGAGTGGAACCATAAGAGGCTAGTTGTGTATTGTTTTAAAGTATTTTTATAAAATATATATAGGAGTTAAGGTGTATTCAGACATGGCCTTAGCCATGTGCAAGCCATTATCTCAAGCGTCGTCACAGGTTTAAAGATGGCCCGAGGGCATCTGGCAGTGTTGAGCGGTTAAGGTATATTGGTTGAAGAGTTAAGGTGTATTCAGACATGGACTTAGCGATGTGCAACCCATGCATTAATTTTTATTACTGATGAGTCTGGGAACCACCAAGGATCAAATAGCAGGTAAGATTAAATATAGTGCCAGCCATCGTGGTCAATGAGAAATGTCAGGCAGTAAGAAATGATGCCAGGCCTAGGTTTTCCAACAATATGTGATAAATGTACAACAGTAAATCTGGATTGAAATTGATAGATATTAAGAAAATTTTAAAGAAGTTTGAAAGAGTACTCTTTGGTTGCGTGATATAACGGCTAATACTAATGAAGTAACAAAGTGTGTAAAAAAACTAATAAGGGTGCTGAACCTAATTAGCCTACTGTAATAGATTTTAATTACAAATTCATTTATTTAAGTAACTAAGGTGATTGGGAAACAACATTTAAAAGGTTTTAGTCAACAGATAAAAGATAGATTTTATTAACTAATGAGAAAGTAATTACCCAATAAGAAATTGGAAAATTAATTTACATATTTCTCGGTGTGATACATGATTTCAAGCTTGCTATTAAATTCCAAGCATACTATTAGATTCCAAGATTGTCTCCTATATATTTTAACTATTCTAAACACCATAAGGTTAGATTAATATAGTATATTTTCAGTTGCTCACAATGACACGTTGATATCACGAAAGAAAAGTAGACAGAGAAAGTGAAAGTTAGAGGGTAGGTTGACCCTGAAACTGAGCAGATATATCACTAGTCAAGGTAAAAGAATCTGAAAGGGCAGTTTGACCTTGGGAGAAGAGCCAGGTCTCTATAACAAGAAAACAACAATTAAACATGATAAGAAACATATGTTAATATAAATGTATTGAATATGTAATAATGTAATATACTTTGCTCAGATGTTAATGGAAGTGGATTGAATATGTAATAATGTAATATACCTTGCTCAATGGCAAGTCATCAATAGTTCTATGATAATAAATAAATAAGGTCACAGTAATAAATAACATTAATAAAATCATTAAAAATTAAATAAAAATTTGTGAGAAAATGTGACCCCATTTTTCAAAGGAATGTAAGTTAGAAATTAAGAATATGTAAGGTTTTTTTTATATATTAAGGACAATTTAATTAAGTAAACTTATGCTCAAATTTATGTTGTACGGAAAGTTTACCGTAGAGAATTCACTGAAAAATTTTTGATTGGATAATTAACAACCCATATAAAAAATTGGGTTTCAATATAAATAATTGGTTTATCGATATTTAAATTACACATTTTATAAAATATAATTTTTACTTTTACAGTTTGTTTAAGCATTTCAAAATTGAATTTGAATTAAAGGTACTTTGAGATACTTCAGCCATTAACTTTTTTAATTTTCAAGATTTTTTAAGACTACATTAAATTATATTTGAATTTATAAAATTTAAACCCAACCTAATATTACTTAAGCTTAAATACAAAAATTAATTATTCAACCAAAGCAATTTATATTTTTGTAAATGTTTCTATCACAATTCTAAGAACAGTGCAACGAACAGTGTGACAATTTCTCAGTGTAATAAAAGAAAAGAAAAATATGTATGTCCATTTATTCATAAAGAAGAATGAACATTAAAATAAAAGAAATCAATTGCGAAAACATAGAAAATATATATCATAACTATTGCATTGCTATACAAGCAATTTTAAATCAATATTTATACACCTATAAAATGTATGTGATTTACACTATACACATTTGTTCATGTTTTATTTTAAGAATATCAAATGGCAAGTATGACGCAGCTCTTGCACAGTATGGAATTTGCTTGTATCAAAATTCAATAAATTCTTTAAGATTTAAGCAAATTTGGGGTATTGTAATAATACTGATTTGGACCCCACTCATTTATTTTAATAGTCACGGATGAAGCGCATTTTTATTTAAAGTATTGTATGTAAAATATCCTTTTAATACCTCATCCATGGAGAACCACGCGCTTTTCAGAAATAATGTCGAAGAATTGCTCTATTAAAATTTATTTTTGTCTTTCAAAAATCAGATCCATATTGACGCTAGCTACCTCTACCCAATGGAGACTAGCCTTCACAACATCTGTCGCCAGGACTCTTTCTATTAGTTGGTTTTGACACTTTTGAAAAGGGGGTCCAAGAGGCAAGGGCTAAGTCATATATATATAAGCCACCTGTGCGTATGAATACACACAGTGCTGGTAACATAAATCTACAGAACGTTGTAATAAAACAGTGACCTAACTACTGAGAGTAGTCACGTAAATCTACACAGCACGATACTCAAAACACGGAACGTGTAATGTTACAGAGAAATAATCTGTAGTTCAACTAAACTGTATCACATAAAATTATTTCTTCAGTGCCGAATATAAAATCACTTTGATAAATCGTGTGCAATATTAAAGGTCTTATTTATACAATTAAAATATCGCATAATAATACTGTACTGCTTTAATTAGTGCTCGATCACGGGGCAATTATCAGCTAATTAAACGGTATCACTTCAAGCGGCGCCCATCACCGACGCGTATCACTTTACCGGAGCCCCAAGCAAACGCGGGGCATAATAATTCCGTATCGTAATAATTGGTGCTCGATCACGGGACTATAAATACCAATTATCTCACAATTCCATCCCTACCGTCATAATGAATAGCAGTATTTTGGCAGAATAAACGACCTTCTAGAACAGTAGTAGAATGTTCCTTTTGGAAGGTCCCTTATTCTACCAAAATACTACTAAACGATAGGATTCTGGCACAAAATAAACCCTTCTAAAACGGGCTTCCTTCCAAAATCATGGTATGTTTTGGCCTACATTATTTAGATAACCAAGTCACGAGTTTCGATTTTAGTTATGCTGTTCAAACCTTTTACTAACCAGTTTATTTAATTTAACTATCACATACATTGTCTTGAATGTGTGTAAGAAAAAACGAGGTACCCAAAAATGTCTTCCTCTATTACACAATGGTGTGTAGACAACAGCTCGAAATTTCCAACCCCAGATGTCCATCCAGTTATATTATAGAGATCAATGATGGCGGATGACAATAATTCTCCTTTATCAGTAAGCAAAATTATTGTGACGTCATGACTCAGATAGCCCACTTTAGTTTCCAGCTTCATAACATCAAAAGATCCTTATCCTTGCCTGATCCTGGTAATATTCCTTCTCTTTCTAGAACTTATCTTAATTGTAGGATCAAGTTCCTCTGCAAACGTTGACTTGACTGCGTTTCCACGGGGTCCCTCGACACCACAAAACTCCAAGAGTAGGATCACTTTGTTTCCAGAAAATATTTATCTCTCTTGTTTTTCTAAAAGTTAGGTCTCATTGACCCAGTGAGCTGGCATTATCATGTACACGCTTCATGAATAAATAATTACAACAGTAATTAGATCCGAACGGGTAGTAAGACGCGGTGCTAAACAAAAACCAGTAATTAACACGTGCATTTCCCATGCTAATGGTTCTGATTTATTATCTTGCCGGATTGCATTGATGTGAGGTAAAACCGGAAGTGTTGGAAAATTGAAGATAAGACGAATATAGTTTGATGCCTTGCTTCCTGCATTTAAGAAGCCGCCTCCCCATTTTAAAATTCCTCAATACTATAATAGTCCCCACTCACTAATTTATTCAAGCCAATGTCACTGATACAGACCGTGTCTGAAGTTCCTTCATAATGCAACAAATCTTCTCTTTTTGAATGTTTTTATTTCTTTAAACTAAATTTGGTAACACCACGCGTCTTAATTTCACCAGAAGTCCTGATTCGGATCCGACATTATGACCTTAATGGTTCCGATATTCGTGGGTTTCTTTGTAGTTTACGCTATTTTTCTGTGTTCGAGAGCCAGATATCTTACAAATTTATAATTACATTATAAATAGATATCACATTTTGTAAATTTACTTTTATTAATTGAATAACTTCCTAGATAATCATCTTACAAAAGTGAAGCTAAATGATCATATAAGGCTGTCACACCTCTGTACCTTGTGACGCTGTAAATCACAGCACCCTCCGACCCTCGCCACACATCAAAAGGTCAACCAATCATAATTCAGCGAAGGCCGAAATGTTTGATACCTGATACCAAGTCATCCCTGGCAATTCTCAACCCTAGTAGACGAGCGATAGAAATAGACCGCGCGAATAAACATACAAGTTTGGGAGGCGTGCGTGCATTGAACTACTTTCTATGTCATTTCTAAGGCTGCCTGTCTTCTAAAGCCTCTCTTGACGCCACAACAATAACTGTCTAAACTAGTCAACACTAAGCGGAAGTGACGTCTTCTCTTCAGGGACCACAATGCTACTGGGAGACGCAGTACAAGAACACAACATGTCCAAAACAGGGGGTGGGGATTGGAGCTCCCAAGTCTAGTTCCACGTTTCAACACGACTGCAGCGCTCACTATCTCCACAAACTGTTCACATTAATTGGTTTTTATTCACCTACTAAGCTCTGGGTCCCAGGTTCGATTCACGGCATGACTGAAAAAATTATCTTTGTGTGGAATAATATTTAAGTTTAAATAGCTGGTCCAATGATATAACTTTGTAGCTTTGTAGGAAAGACCTTTTAGAAAATACAAACATATGATTTGAAGTTTGAATACGGGATAGTAGAACTAGTAACCTATCTGTCAGATAAGGTTATTCATATGGAAATCGGACTGAAGTTGGTGTAATCGGTTTAAGATCGAATTAGCTTGATTGAATGAAAATAAGAATGATACGTTCAAAATGCAAAGTATTATAATAATACACCGAAGATGGGGGGAGGGGTCATAGTACCCCTGATAACACCCTCCCTGTAGAGAAAAATGTTATGCGGTGAGAGGTCACTAAACAAGATTACCATAATTTTTGAATTTTAGAAGTTCCATCTAAAAAGAACTGAACTAATTAAATAAGCAGAAAACCTAATTAAATAGGTCTAATAGAAGAGTGTGTTTTAAGTTTATTTAGCTACAGGCTAAATCAGAAAGTGTTGATACAGTTGATAATACTATATATTTAATATTTAAACTACTAAATACATCAAATGAAATTTAAAATAGCAACAAAAGATTAACACTTGTCCACATACATTAAAACAAGGAGAATGTATTTCATTTTTAAATGAATAGATCAAGCTTGAACTGTAACAATTCAAGTTAAAGTAAGTAAAATGTTGTTTTTTTTGTTAAGATTTTATCAAGTTCCTGAATAAATTTTCTTTTCGTACATTTTTTTTTCCTTTTACACAATTTTAAAACAAAGGCTAAACATTTTCTGAAGCAGCACCCCCACTAATTTTAGCTACAAGCCGCCACTGAATCTGACAACATTGGAAAACCATGACGTGCCAAAAGGTTGAGGTGATGAGATGCCATAACGCGCCATTGTACAAGATACGTAACTGAAAGTAAACACTATCATTGTATTGAGTGCATCATGTAGAAAGATTTGTTTCGGTTTATTAGGAACCTCTCTTCCAGTTGTATGCATTTAAGCTTGTTGACGCAAAATGTTATCAGGTTATATGAGTAGAAATTAAAACGTACCTTTTTACAGAATCCATTTTAGCTCACTCGGTAGCGTGCTTGGCTGAAACCCAAATGTTTTTAAGATCGATCCCATCCCGATTATAATATTTTAGTTTTTTGATTGAATTTAAATCACTTGTTAATAATTAGAATTCAGTAATATATTATTTTATTTTCGCAACTATTTTTAAAATATAAATATGGACTAAAGGTTTTTACTATGCGAATAATAATTAGCTTTCTTAGCCTTATTTTTAAATGTGTACATTTTTATGTCATAACACCCATACAAAATTTTAAAATTAATGTACCGTTTTTAATTTACTACCTTGTTAAATTATTTTTAAAGAAGAATATTACAGTAGTCTACGTAGGCTCAAATACCTTTTATACCTATATAAAATATTTAAAACAAATTATATGCTTACGAATACAATAATTTAAAATTAAATTTTAAAGTCTGATAATTAAAAAAATAATAGAAATGACAGGATTTGAACACGGGAACTTTAAATTATGAAAACGTCACTACCGACTCAATCAAATTGGCAGTAAATCTGAAAAAAGTAAAATATATAATTATATTTTAACCCAAACAAATATTTTTATTGAAGGATTGAATAAAGTGTACAAATCAAACATATTTTTCTCTTCTGTAAACCTATTTTGTACATTGATAGGTTTATTTCAACAAAATCACTCTCAGAAAGCTGTAGCCGAAGAGGGGGATGGCATCAATTTTGTTATTTTATGCTCTACTCAATAGACAAGGCCTGTCTCGTACGGTATGAAGTTAGCGAATAGAATTCAGTCGCTAGTCGATCGTGGGACGTCAGTTTTCGCAGTGCAGACATTTCAAAATTAGAGGTTTGTGAGATTGTGTGCGAGATAAGAGAAATGCACTAGCGAATCGCTATTCGCACGTTTAAAAATTAGGGGCCCTGGTGAGGTTACAGTACCTCTGGGTATTAATTTGCCTCAGGGCTGCTAGTGAAACTGGGGGAGGGGGACATGACACCCTTTGGGAGAAAAAAAATCTCCCCCTGGAATAACATGTAGGTATTTAAGGTGCCTCTCTATAAATTGATGTCACTCCTCTATGATATTCTCAAATATTATTCTGAAAGATGGCCTCGTATCAAACTCTTTGATATTTTCTAGACGCATCCAAATTTCACAAATCGATGGGGGAGGATTACTCCAAATAATTTGTAAAAGGGTACAATTGACCCACATGAGAACTAACTGATTCCAAATAGATTTTAAGAGTATCATGTTTCCAAACATTTACTGGAATAGACCACTCAAAGCCTTCTTAGCTAGGAGGGACGATCATCCTCAAACCCCCTGACCCCACATGTAAACATTAATGTTCCAACGCCATTGAATGAAGAGGTGGATGAGAAATGTTATATTTAAAGGAAATCCACCCAAATTTTGTACATTTCCGTATCTCATTAAGTAGTGCGTCTGTCTTCTGAGCTGAAAGTCCAAGTTCAATTCCAGGCACGGCCGAAAAAATCATCTTTGGGAAAATGTGGGGTTTCCCCTTTTACAGTGATGAATTAATGACTGGGGGACTGGGTGTTGTGTCTCTTAGTTTTATGTTAGTTTTATAAGTCGTGTGCTGATATAATCAGTCGGTTCAGAAATCACACGTTAAATACCTCAAATAAATAAGATAGTACCCGCATTTGCGTAAAGGGAAAGGGTGAAACCCTTCAGAGAAGTCCCTCACCCATTAGTGGATTCAAACCCAGACCTCATAGTCATAGCGAAACCAGCCCAACACGAGAACGACGTGACCACAACGCAAATACTAGTACATTTCTTCTTTCCCTTGGAGCCCGACAGAAGAGCGAGACGAGAAACTTTCTAAATAGAGGTGAGAGGAAAGCAACAAATCAAAATGTTGTCCGTTAGGAGGGAGGGGAAACAGAGTTTGAGAGGGGGGGGGCGTGTTGAAGCAAAGTCCATAGAAGAAGAACAACAGAAGGTATAGGAGGGGAGGGGATTTACTAAGATCCGACGTGTGGGTCTCATGAGGGTCTATAGGTTGGAACAGCTTCAAAATGGCGGTTCGTAATTGAGTGGAGGAAAGAGGAAGCCAAGGGAGGAAGTGAGGGAGATACTGGCCCCCCCTCCCAATCCTGTGCGTGCTCACTCAGATGAATTGAAAACTGACACAGGCGGGACAAGTTTTATTTTTTATTTTTCTCCTTAAAAAGGAATCAAGATTAAGGGCAAAAGAAACTGCTTGGAAGTTTGTCGGCTTTTCGCAAAAAGAGATTTATAAGAAAAACATTTTTTTTAAAAAAGGTCGTCAGTATAGATCAAATATTTGTAGCAAAACTTTTCTCGTTTCTAGAACCTGTCTTTTTACTTCGGGGACTAAGTTTTGACTCAAATATGTTCGCTTGGTTCAAATTTCGATTTCGAGCAGAAATAATCATGGTTTCTTAACACTTTTTATCTCTCCACCACGTCTTACTACCCGCCCGGGCAATACGCATATTAATTAAACTAATGAGCTAGAGTTGAGAAAGGTTAAACTGAGAGGAAATTAATCTACATTTGCGTGGAGGAGAAAACCATCTTGGAAGAAGGGAAAAAAATTCTCGATACACGTGGTCGGGATCGAGCCCCACCCTCCATATCACCATAAGACCAGGGCCAGACTATTTATTGTAACACTATTGAATTAATCGCCCCGCATTGGGCGTTGATTGAAACCCTACAGATTTTTTTCCAGATAAAATAATGCTGTGATGATGTTTATGTTGTCTATAGCTCCGTGGTCGAGCGCCTATCATCACTGTACGGAATATATACTGTTTAACCAGCTGTTAATTGCTTCGTGGTTGAGCTCTAATTAAATCGGTATATTTAATTTAATTAAATAAAGAGAACTTTTGATGGCTGTGTATTCACACACGGTTTATTTAAATGACATCTGTTAACCACTTATAAATACTCCAATTAAATGTTTTATATAAATGCACACTTGTAATAATAACATAAATTATTGTATTATGTGTTAGACTGTGACTGCGAGAGCCAGTGCTAGATTTGTGAGTCCCTAACTGCGTTGCTTGTGTGATCATGGGTGTTAGAGCGACTTGTGTGTGTGTGGATTGTGCGGGGGGCACTTAAACATACGCACAAACAGTTTATATATGACATACCCCTTGCCACTTGCTTCCCTTGTCATCAGTGTAAAAACTAACCAATAGAAAGAGTCCTGGCGACAGGTGTTGTCAATACTAGCTTATTATTGGTATAGGGAATTTGCATCTTTTTCCAAATACTGCGGAGTTGTTCCTTTTAACAGGAAATATTGTATAAAAAATATTTTTAGTGGTGTGATCCTTTTCCCATTATTTCTGAAATGCGCGTGTTTCTCCATGGATGAATCATAAAAGGATACTCTACATATATTACTTTAAAGAAAAATTACCTTCATCCATGACTTTTTACATAATTTAGAGTAATCCAAACCAATATCATTACACTATACGAGAGTGACACTTAGTCGGCGTGCCCATAGATGAGGGCTATAATACTTTTATCATTCTATTCTACATATAATCGATCCTTAGGAGCCTCGTGGCAACAATGAAATTATTATAATTTAAGGTTGAGCTTTAGACGTCCCAACTAGGCGTAGCCCTTAAGAGGCCTGCATAGGGGAGCCAAGACAGTGTCACACAAGTGTTCAGCTCTATCACGAGTAGTATTGATGTTTGGTCTTCTCTGGAATGAATACAAAACTCGATTCTATGTTTCTATATATAAGAGATATATGTAAACATAGTTTAAAATATGAAATTTTGCCCTTAGAAAAGCCAAATAAGGGATATTTGAGTTTATCGTTAAATACCTATATCTCAGGGAAATGAAAGGACAATGGTATAGGAACATAGAATGGAGATTTTTAAATCGAATTATATAATTTTCTATGGGGGTTACAACACAAAATTTATTGGCATTATTATTAAACTGAGAGGTAGCAACTGGTAACATTTCCATGTACACTAACGCCATCACTCGGCAAATGACTGGTTAAACCATTAAACTCCGAATGGCAGCCGCCTGTTTTCGTCCACACTTTTTAGTTTCTTCTTCTTAGGGCGTTGCGATGATTTAAGTGGTTGGTGTATGGGCGTCAGATCTCTAATGGGTGCCAAAAGTTTTGGATTTACAATAAATTCTTTCGGAACGTTTATTTTTTTAAATGCTGTGAGAAACTCTCACCACCCAGACGGCTCACTGTGTCTTCTTGCTCTGACCAGATAGTTTACTAAATCCAAAATATTGGATCCACGGATAGGCGTATCATGAATTATCACTTCTCCGTTTGAGTCCTAAGAGTTTCCGCCTCGGGAAATAATATGTTCTGGTAAAAGTTTAGCTTGTTTACGTGCCTGTACTGATACAGGATTAATTACAGAAGGGATGGGAAGAACACACACATCAGGGGTGGTGGTATTTTCAGGTGGTAGAGGGTGTTGACTAAAGTGCAGATAACTATGTATTATCTGTTGGTATAAAGTCCATTTGGACTTGCGTCAAGTTTTGAAGCGAGGATTTTTTCTATTTCTTTGTCCAACTCGGAGACCACTAGATTTGTGGCCGATGCAACTTGATGGTGATGTTGCTCGTGATGTTTCCGGGGACACCAATATCATTTTTTTGTGTGTTCCATTATCTACTTGTTGAATAAGGAACCGAGGACACCACTGATTAAACAGGCTAAAAGTAAGGGCAGGAACGCTCCTTCTTTCTGACCGAGAAGTCGTCTCTTCCTCTTCCAGCACTCACCTCGTTTGACCAGCTTGCGCAACACCTGCTTGTGAGCATGTTACTTTGTTTTCCACGCAATTTTCAACGACACCCGCCCTCTTAAAGTGTTGTAGGCACACTCCCAAACATATTCAATCATTTTCTTGTCGGCAGTTTTCAGTAAGACAATACGTTGCTTAGAGCTCATGCGACACATCGCACGTAGCAGAGGGGCCTGCTTCAGCACTTTGGGGCTCATGGTTATGAAATTATCTGTAATCGGGACGTGTCGGTATTTTTATAGCTTTTGCGTGGTAGGTACACGCAGCACCTGACATTTGTGTGGGTTCTATATCTGAACCATTCTGGTGTACCTTGTTTGAAATCTAGCAATATATACCCGTTAGGAGTACTTGTAGCATTAGCGTAAGCCTCTTGTAAAATACGAGGATTTTCAGGACAGACTTGACATTCAAAGTGTTGAATCTGAGCTTTATTCCTGGGATTTGTAAAAAGCACGATATAATGTCCGTTTAAGGAAATGTCTCTATGGCCCTTGCCATGGTGGAATATATTTTGTGTAAGGTACATGACGCTAATATTTTGATGGTGGCATCCTCTGATGAAAAGATCGATGACCACTTCGTTGGCTTCATGCATCATGTCGTCCAGGATAATCATCTGTGGAGAGTCATTACAGGTGTCATTCATTTCCGGCAAACCCTTACAGAGTATGACGCGGGGACGTGATCCATCTTGTTCGAATCCCGGTTGCCATAAAGCATAATACCATGTGATTTGATCAAAGTTAACGTCACACATTGTGTCCAAGTGATGGATAAAATCGACTACAAAATGTGGTTTTCCACAGCCGGAAGGGCCACTTATGATGGCCGAAAATGGATGTTTCAACTTGTCCATAATGTTCGAAACTGAGATTATAAGCTATATGAACTTGTATTTATAGGATAGGAGGGAGAGGGGTGAAAACGTTAAAACACAAACATAAGAGTTTTATTATATTTACTTACACAAAAAATAGCTCACACTGTGAAAAGTATACAATAAATATGTATTTACAAATATATCTCACAACGTGAAAAGTACACTTGGAATATTTATTTTACAAACATCAAAGTTTTATTATATAGCTCACGCCATGAAAAATATACTTGGAATATTTATTTACACAAATCAAAGTATTACAAATTTATCTAGCACCAAGTATATATACTTGGAATATTTATTTACACACAAAAAAAGTTTATACAAATATATCTCACACCATGAAAAGTATACTTGAAATATTTATTTACACAAATAAAGTTTATACAAATATATCTTAATCCATGAAAGGTATACTTAAATATTTATTTACAAATATATCTCACATCATCAAAAGTATACTTGGAATATTTATTTACAAATATCTATAGCTATAGAACATGTCTTACACCTTGAATTAAATTATACACGTTGAGGTGTAATGGAAACAATAATCAATTTCTTGAGCTCTTAGCAGGAATAGCGGCCTCGGTATTAATTTACAAGTCCAGTTTATAGAGTATTTTTAATTGAAAAAATGGGTGAAATGTCCCTTGGCCAAAGACTCGTCCAAGTCGAATGTTTTGGGCATCTTGGACAATGACATCGGGAGAAAGTTCATCGAGTCAATAAAGTGAAGCGGGGTGTGACGAATGGATATGATTTCCCACCGTTCATTATGAACTCTGGAGTCCATATTTTAACCTATATCATATATTTTAAAATAAAATTTCCATAATAGTCTTTCGCATTATGGCCTAGAAGGGTGATACCCTTAAATTTTGTTGCTTTAATTTGCTCTATAAATCCGGAAATTTTGGCCATTTTCTAATATTCGAGTCCGATCGCCCTCGAATTCGGTGCAATGATGATCATTTACATCGATATAAAGGCATGCCTTGCAACACGTATGCCCGACACAGAGGTTAGGTTCGTGCAAGTACGTGTTGACCGCAACTTGAAGAAGAGTTTCTTGCCTGAATTAAAAATCATAGATTACAAACATGAAATTGCTCTTTTCCATTGACGGCTTTGATTGGGCCTGCTTCACAAAGCAGAAATGACCAAAAGGACGATATGTATCGCATACTCTACAAAAAAAGTCTCATAACACCAATGTGAATAATTTGATCTTTCCAAAATGAAAAATTGCCCGTATACCTCACAAACCTTTTTGACATCACAGACCGACATGTGACCTCTACAAAAACCGGGACGTTTATGGTTATCAAAACATACTTGGTTTGTGAACCATCGCCCACAGTCTTTACAGGTCACAGTTTGACCTCCACTGCAAACCGCTTTAGCGTAGCACTTTTTGCACGCGGACTCGCACTTATGCGCATTCTTATTACTGAACGGCACTCGGCACTCGAGGCAAAAGTACCCGCATTTAAATGCTGCTGTCAAGGATTTTATGACATCAAAATTGTTTTGCTTATTGTCGTGTAAATACAAATCAAGGTAGCTCTTAAAGGAATGTTCGGGGGGAGTAGGTCCCTCATATAGGAGCTGTCACCCCCAACGTTCCCTGAACACTGTGATATTGTATTCGGAGAGGTATGTTTGAAATTGTTTCAGTTCGGTGAGCCCACCACATTTCACAAGATTCATACGGGCATCATGGCATAGTTCCTCTGCTTTGAGATTTTGAATAGGACGACCCATTCTTATTTGTCTAAAGGTGATCACATCCATGCATCCTGGGTATTTTTTAACATCACACACAGCATTGGCAACAACCAATGCACGGGCAAGGCAAAGTGTGTTGCCATTTTGAATCGTAATGATTCATTTGTTATTTCGGCTATATGTGGTAGCGGGAGAGATTTCATGACGTTTATAATTACCCCTCCCGCGCGGCACTTTAAAGTGGTGTAACTTGATATACAAGGGGGATGAAGTGAGGAACGAAGCATTGATTTGTAACACTCGTTCTACATTAGAGAGCACAGCCTTCGCGTCAAGCTGATCTGCCTGCCTAAATGAAACAAATACAGGTCTTGACGAGGAGTCTGTGTTGACTAATAGTAGACCCACGTGATCCTCGGCTATAACTCTATAATCCTGGAGACGACTTATCAAAGAATTGATTTTCTCCTCGAGCCATGTTTGATCGTCACGATCGTTCTCTGGCATCCCTAATTGTATGATCAATTCACGCCCGACATAAAAAAAACGCTTTAATTGCTTAATTCTCTCCTTGACGATTTGAAGAGGGATTCCATTCTACAGGGTTCCACCTACCTGTTTTACCGGTACACTAAATCCCGATTGTGGTGCTGAAGATGGTCCTGCGGTCGCCCCCACCACGGGTTGCGGGAGGACCGTGGACACCGTCTGCCTCACCGCAGCTTGGGCTCGAACACCGTCTCCCTTGCTTGGAGGCGGTGCTCCTGTTGTGGGATGATGGGGGCTCACTGCCAGTGGAGGTGGGAGTATAAGGTCACCTTTCCCCCCGTCCATTTCAACTAGAACAGAAAAGCACATGTCAAAGTAAGCACTGTAAATAAAATTCTTCCAAACATACGCTTATTTATTTTTTCTTTAAAATGATAACACAAAATGTATAATACTTTTCTATTTCAATCTACTTTCGGTATTTATATAATATGTTACAATTTTTCCTAAACATGATTGCTTTTACTAATAACAAATTCAAAAAGTGTTTGTAATAAAATACACTTGAACTTTAGTACAACTACAAATACAGTCCAGGGCAGTTATATTATCACTATTAAGGGTCAATCCTACATTTTAATCCATGCCAAGGATCGGTCCAGGGACCCCATCGCAAAGTGTGCGTAATAAATACACTTTAAATATAGTACACTTGAACCCTAGGACAACTACAAAATTTAGTCCAGAGCAGTTAATTTAACAAGGGTTAAACATACATTTTCACCCATGCATGTAATTGAACCCGGGGCCTTTCGCAAAGTGTGTGTAATAAAATACACCCTATAACAACTACAAACACAGTCCAGGGCAGTTAATTTATCACTATGAAATGTTAAACTCTCATTTTCACCCCTCTGTCTGGAATCGAACCACGGTCCCTTGAATCGGCAAGCAAACAAATTATCATGCGCAAACATATAAGGTTTGTCTCTCTCTCTCTCTCAATTTAATGATCGGCTAAATCAACAATGTAATTTCTCCTGTATATATATTTTAATGCCTGTAAGAAATATCTGTAACCATAAAACACATAATTTCCCATTTTTAAAATCGTATAAATGGTCAAAACAGGCTTTCAACGCTATCTGTTGGCCCGATAAGCAAACACAACCACACAAACATACACACTAGCTATGAATCAAATAAGGTATTGCAAAGAATAAATGTATTTACACAAATTGGTGAATATAGATATTGATGTTAGAAAGTAGACATAATTAAGTTTACTCTTGGTTGAAATAATTTTGTTTAGTAATTAAATAAAAACTATTTAATTTATATTCGTTACTATTTTCCGTCCAAGCTCCCAAGTCATTTTTATTTTATTTTTTCATTCATAAAATACTAGTACTAAAAGACTAGTACATCCTAAAACCCGATCTGCTGGGTGATCATTTATCAAGCCAACATTTTTAAACATGTCGAGAAACGAACCCGGGGCACATAGTTTTGTATACAGATACTGTTTTCCAGTATAAAGCTTGGGTCACTATTTTTATTAATAAAATGCTAAGACAATATAACATCTACAAACCCTCTCCGCTGGATGATTAATTTATCACACCAATATTGTTTAACCGTGTCTGGAAACGAGTCTTGGACCAATAGTTTACTATACAGATACTGTTTGCTACTTTATAGCTTAGGTCACTTTTTTATTCATAAAATGCTAAGACTATAACATACACAAAGCCTGCCAGCTGTAAGATAATTTATCAAACCAACCATAATTTATGTTATCCATGTCGGGAAATGAACCCGGGATCAATAGTTTACTAAACTGACACGCTATAGAATGCGCTAAGGTAGTGGCTGAATATTTTATCCAGCACATTGCAAACGTGAATTTAATAAGTGGCTAAAGCGACAATTATAATTTTCTCTCTTTGAATATTTGTAATGACAAGAGCTAATAATCTCGAAACGGTCAGCTGACCAAAGGTTTTGGTATGCTGTCGAAATAACGGTGGTTTGGGGGCAGAGAGTGTACCAATAACTGTATATTTCCAAACTAGTGGCTCTAGTATTGTTACTTGTATACGGTACTAAAATATAAAATGGATAAATGGATAAATATCAGCTGGTCTATCAAGTCTAATTCACCCCAAACATCGGTGATAGCACTTCCAGTGGCGTTGGGCAGAGCACTGACCACTTCTAGAAGATGGTCTGGTATAGGGCCCATCACTTGCCGCTTTCAAGAGGCAGCACCCGCACGCACGTCATTAAACCATCTGCAGTCGCTACGTGGTCCCTTAGGCCAGCATCCAACCCATATGGATCCCAGTAGTCTGAAATTAAATAAATACATATTAATTACTATCGTGAAAAGAAACTACTCGCCAATCACGCTCAAATAAATAGCAGGACGTTAATTACCCATGGACCGGTCGCCTTCCGCCAGGAAAATTCCGTCCTCGCTAAAAAAAAAAAGCTCTAAAGGATCCGGGCTACGCGGCGCTACCAACGTTGCAGGTGGAGGGGGTACGTTTTCTTGAAAGTCTGTCAAAGGAACAAATGTCGTTTACAATAAAGACGTACTAATCAAAATAGTTACCATTAAAATATACAAAACGTTTCAAAACATACCTGATTTTATCCAATTTTCCAGCTCTTCGAAACTCATTATGATGTTTACTAACCGCAATTATGAATTATAATGACCTAATGAAATGATTTCGAGGCCTATTTATAGTCACTTGAAAGGGTGTGCCACCTGTAAATATGGCGAATACTTATTGGTCGATAATATTGTTCCCGCATCGGTGGTTGCCCGATTCTTGTATAGGAGCTTCTATTTACCGTTACTTGTCATTCGTGGTCAGACGTCTGGTGAATATGGACGTATTAGACCCTCTGGTGGCTAGGGGGTTCGATATGCCCTGAAGGACCACTATCCATCCTCCACGGCCGTGTTTATTTTTTCCAGCCGCACAAATGCGTGTACACATCATGCCCTGTGACGGAAGACGGTAGGGGTTCGAGTCCCTGCAAGGATGACAAATGCTTATCCTAACTATAAGCATAAATATATAACTTTGGCTGTTTTCACATTTCAACCCTGCGCAAATGATTGTACATCACTAATTTTATTATTATATCTCTTTCATTTGGGAAAAGATATCCAGACGATGTTGGAGGGTTCGATTCACCACACCCGTGTTCAGGTGTCATTGACGCGTAAATGTACGTGCAAATCTTGCCCTGTGGCGTAAGGAGGTAGGTCTTCAAGTCCCTTGGAGAGCAACAAACGCTAATTAATTTACATTTCAAACCAAATCAAATGCTGATACACATTTCGTCTGGTCACCGATGTAAAGCATTCAAATCCCAATCACTTCGTCGAAAAGATATCAAGGTTCAAATTTCTGTGGGCTTATCTATTGCGCTTATCTCACGCTGGCCTGAAGAGCTTATTCTAAGTTTGTGGAAAAAATGGCTATAGCGTCTCGAAGCAGGTGCTTTAAGTAACAAATAGTGTGACCATCTCGAAATCATCAATTTGACTCTCTGGCGTGGTAATTTGATATCTTAATTTTTAACATGATTAAGTATAGCAACATATTAACTATATTTCTTTTAGCCGGTTATTAACAAGCGAGACAGAACTCTATATTGCGCATGATAATTATTGTTTGTTGAGCCTAAAGTCCCGGGTTCGAATCCCGTGTCCCAGTGTCAATGATGGAGTAATCATAAATAACAAAAAAAATTACAAGTAAACTTGTATTTGTGTAAAAATATATATTACATGTATACTTTTCATGGCATGATATATATTTGCAAATAAATATTAAAAGTATACTTTATGTGGTGTGAGCTATATTTGTATAAACATTTATTTGTGTGTAAATAAATATTCCAAGTACACTTTTGATGATATGAAGTATATTTGTAAATATATATTCCAAGTATACTTTTTTGCGGTGTGAGCTATATTTGTATAAACTTTCATTTGTGTGTAAATAAATATTCCAATTATACTTTTGTGGTTTGGGCTTTATTTTTTTAAACTTTTATTTGTGTTTAAATAAATATTCCAAGTATACTTTTTTCGGTGTGAGAGATATTTGTATAAACTTTTATTTGTGTGTAAATAAATATTCCAAGTATACTTTTCATGGCGTGAGATATATTTGTGTGTGTAAATACATATTTCAAGTATATTTTTCGTGGTATGAGATATATTTGTAAAAAAACTTTCTGTACTAATAATTATTTCGCTTTTATAAGGAGAGACAGAACTTTATATTTGTTGATGTGCCAAAGGTCCCAGAGTTTGAATACTGTGTCAATCTGGAGTATATTAGCTTTGGCTATTTGAATCTAGATAGAACGCTGAAACACAACAAGGTTCTTTGGCTTGGGGGCATTCAGAGGGCTACGACCCGTTGCTTCAAAGGACTAAGGTTACATGACTTCTACATCTACAGGGTGATGGGGGTTGGGTGGGGAGGGTTTCTTTGGCACTCTCTTTCAACATCAGGTTTTACACAGGGAGGCGTCTGACCCCCACGTGCACCTCAGCCATGACACATGGGTAGTAGCGGGAGGAGGGGAAAAAGAGAAAGGAAGTATAAGTAGGGGTTATGACGAGATGCGGGGATGTGAAAGGAGGGTCTGCTCGTATTTAATGGTACGCTGCTGGCGGGAAAGATTGTGCTGTCTCAGACTGCACGTTCCCTCACGAGTAGGGTTGGTGAAGGGAGGGTCTTACGCGCTCTGAGTCCAGCCACCTGTTCTGCTCCCGGACACAGAAGATGCTCACTAGCAATGCTGCCCAGCGCTGTCGACCACATGCTAATAAAAAAACTCCAACGCCCCGTCTCATTCCTACCCAGATATAAATAACCAATGAATAAAAACCCTTTGATCACAAATAAAAAAGCAAAGAGTATACATAAAAACAAATAAAAAAATACAATGAGTATACATAAAAATACAAGTACAAACATGTTTGGAAAATAATAAACAAGTTTGGAACACTGGAAAGGGGTCAGGAAGAGGGGAGGGGGAAAACTAACAGCCAATCAGAGAGCGAGGAGGTGTGGCCACATAACCAAATTCAGCCAATGAGGGCGCTGTTATGACAGGTCATACTAGCTACTTCTGGAAATCCTAGATACCAAGTTTTAGCCCGATCGGTAAAATAGTTTCGGTTCCAGGCTGAGACGTGCAAGCACGCACAGAGTCACACACGCGTGCACACAGACACACGCACACACACACACACACAAAGGCATCGTGAAAAACCCTTTTCTGGCTTATAGAGTCATGAAACGTTGACATTTATAAAACTCTAGAGTTCAATTTTTTTATTATCACAATAATTCTCTCTCTAAGGAGGAGAGTGAAAGAGAGACAGCGAGAGCTAGAGTAGAAAGCATAGAAAATGGAGCTATTTGTCAATATTTCCTCTCTCATTAGTTTTACAATAAAAATAGTCCTAACCAATATTTAAAACAATTAAATTTTATACTATATAAATACTAGCAAAACCAGTGCGATAACGCACTAAAGAAGACAAAATTACTATTAAAAGAAATATTTAACGTGTGATCATTATACAATTAAATCCCCCCTTATATACAATCTTTCCAGGGATCCCATTTAATATTTAAAAAGTTCAGAATCTGATTGTTATTTGGAGTGGTCCTTTTACATTTCTTAGACTAACGTCTGAAAACTCGAAATTTAAAAACTTATTTTTTTAATATGAAATCGTACTTATATTACTGCATTTTCTACATGTATCCCAATTAAAGATGTTAAATTTTAAGTATCTTAGAGATAAGTTTCATATATAATAGTTTTGGAAATTTGTAGTCTCATCCTATATCTCCAAATAACTCTTATTGGCCAAATAAAATTTTCATGTATTTCGTATCAATTGAAAAGAGTTTAAAAATGAGTTGGTCAAAATCGGAAAATATACGATGAAGTTAATAGCCTGACCAGAATTTCGATATATTTTATTTAGCCTTTTTTGTCAAAATAAAGAGGCCAAAACATTGTTTGACCTCATTATAAATCGTTTAAAACTGGTGGTGTCCAAATTGTTTAATAAACTACGACAAAATTCAAAATTTTTTAAAATGTCTGCCCTGAGCAAGTACAAGAGGTCATTGACCCTGGAAAACCTCCCTCCTCCCCCCTGAAATGGGCTTTCCCGGTGTTGTCATACAACCCCTCACTATTCCCTCCCCACATCTATGAGTAAATGGGTTTTCCCTGATGACTGGCACCAGTATGGCAGCTCAACAAGAAAAGTCACCTCAATCTATATGACGTAATCATTGCGTGTGATGTCGAAACATTCCCCTTCTATATGAGAATGGGTTTTCCCGATGACTCATACCTGTTGCCAGTTTGGTGGCTTACAAGACAAGTTAAGACAAGAATAGATTGTGACCTTGAAACAGTGAGCTAGTACAGTAGGTCATTTACCCTAGCAACTCTTTATCCCTATCCTCATCTGTGGCAATGGGTTTTCCGGATTACTCATATCTGGCACCAGTTTGGCGCCTCGACAAGACATAAATAAAACATGACCTTGAAGGATGTCGCAACCCTCCCCTTCTACGTGGCAATAAGTTTTCCCGGTGTTGTCATCGCAATGTTGCTACCCCCTATATGGTAATGGGATTTTTCCCGGTGACGTCGCAAATAGTCATTGAAATGTCGCAACCCCCTATGTAGTAATGGGTTTTACAGTTGAGTTCGCATCTAGTGAGAATTGACACAGTTATAATTATGTACAATCAGGAGCTTCAGAACCCTTACAGTGATTTATAATCCTCATTTAGGAGCCACTGTTCCCCACCACAAAAGTCTACTAAAATTGGTTATTTGGTAACTTCCGTCGACATGCGGGGATGTAGGTATCCATCATGAACCGAAGGAGTAAGGTAATAATGTTCCAGAGTTTACATGGAGTGAGGGAGAGTAGAAAACCACTCTAAATCACCTGAACGAGATTCGAACCCACTCCTCCCCCCTACCTCCATAACCATATTAGTGATACGAACCCCCTTTCTGGAAAAAGTGTGGTAAGGATGATTAAAAAAATGTTCCGGAGGGAGAAATACCTACAATTTACACGGCAGGGATTCGGTTCTACCCCCACCATAATTAAATGAGCCTGGCATTTAGACGAAGTGCACAAGGCCGTAGCCAGGGGGGGGGTTGGGGGTTCAACCCC
>CABFOW010005139.1:0-46274 GCA_902141385.1 Timema californicum
TGGAGGCCTGGCATTCCCCACATTCACAAGATGTCTTGTCAGAGGTGAAGGAAGGGTTTGGCAATCAGATAAATTTGTGCCGTGACCAAGGATTGAACCCCGGACCCCAGCACAAAAGTCCGACACCTTACCCCTAGACCACCAGGTCACCCAAACTAAAGTACATTTTCTCTAAATTCTACCTACCCCACAAGTGTAATTATATGTGGATAGCTCGAACGGGTAGTAAGATTCGGTGAAACTAATAATTTAAAAAATGATGATATGAACGTTTGTAAGTTGTCAAGGACCAGACTGCGTTTTTTTCTAGTGCTAGTGTAGTGTCATTGTAGTTTTATTGAGGAAATTTGATTGTTAAGAAAAGTAAAGGGTATAGACCTGGGGGATAACGTAAAGTAAATGCACCCTCATTCACGTGAAGAGAGTATGTGAAAACCACGCCTCAGTGCACCTTTCCAAGATTAAAAGCTCGCCCCCCCCCTCCCCCTTTTACAACACTCCAGCACAAGCAATCCAGCCTAACGCCTTGAACCACAATACCACCACGCGCACCACTGTATACATACCAACTTTCCTTTTTCAATAAGGAGCCGTCAATTAAGTCAGCCTTAGGGCACTTAGTACTAATTACTTGTAGCGTTACGAGGTCATTTCATTTAATGGGCCAGAGATGAGGTCGATGATGTAATAAGGACTTTGTACGTGTCAAGTTTTGGAACAAGGGAAAAGATCTGGAGTGGTTGGGTAAACAATAAACATTTAAGTTGGGTGTGTTATAAGTTCACTTGTTCAATGTAGCGTG
The DNA here is from genome assembly GCA_902141385.1 of Timema californicum. NCBI lineage: Eukaryota > Metazoa > Arthropoda > Insecta > Phasmatodea > Timematidae > Timema > Timema californicum. Next base: position 803 of record CABFOW010005139.1, read on the forward strand.
ATCTGACTCGCATTTTAATGTGTTTCTAATTTTATGTTATATCTAATCTTATATGTTGAATTGACAATATCCACTAATCTTTACAGATATATTCAATAAAAGTGTTATATTTCACAAGAAAAAAAAATTCTTAATATCTTTATCACAAATAATATTTTATATTGAATTCTATAATCGTAGTTTAACTGCTTCCTTATAACAACTTTCACCATGTGTTTCAATAAACATTTAACTAAAATAGTAAGTTTTAAAAGATTAGAGGATTAGAATTTGGGTTCGAGATTCGAAAGAAAATACTCGGATTCGACCCATCTTCGCATTTTACTAAAATTATCAACAGTATTTCATAGATATTGATTTNGGGGGAGATACGCATATTACTACTATTTCTGGTTATACGCCCATGTACTAATTATACTAATGTGTTAGAGATGAGGAAGGTTGATTTTAGAAGCAGTGTACTCGCATTTGTGTGGAGGGAGAGTAAAAAAACCCCACCCTCAGTCCTACCAACCGAGATAGAACACCGAAAGTCCCGTCTTTTCCAGTATAGTTAATTGCGAGAGTAACAACTTAGACCATGCTTCCACCGAAGTGAGTAACAGCGCTCTTAAACGTAATAATTTAAACACAGGCTTTACAAACATAAAACATAAATTATTAATTTAAAAAAAATTACAAATAAGTGTCATAGCTCTAACTGCAACCAAAATACTCTGAGAATTTTCAGCTTCAATAATTTACATTCCGACGTCTTGGCTCAGTCAAAAGCGTGTTTCTCTACTGAGATAAGGGCCCCGGGTTCGATTACCACCATATCTGTATAATTTGGTGAAATGTGAGTTTACCCTTTCACTGTGATAAATAAATGACCGGGGACTTGGTGTTGTGTCTGTTCTAGTCTTAAGGTGCGGCAGAAGGGAGCGCAAATATGTTTACAGGTTTTTCTATAGAATAGAAATTGTTTGGCCAAAAATAAATCAAATATTTCTAGAGTAGCAACATAGAGTTTAGTTTTCTGCACAAGCTAATATCAACAAATCTTGAATATCTGTCAAGAGTGTCCCGGAATTTTGTTAAAACTTTTTATCTTTATTGAAACAGTTTTGACAAAATTCCGGGACACTGTTGACAGATATTCAAATTTGTTGATATTATCATGTGCAGAAAGCTAAACTCTATGTTGCTACTGGAGAAATATTTGATTTATTTTTGACAAAAAAAAAATGTGATGCTATAAAAACTGTAAAATTACTCCCGCTCCCTTCTGCCGCACCTTAAGTTGGATAATAATTCAGTAAGTTAGAAAGTGCACGTTAAATACTTCAATAAAATAAAATAAAATATTTAAAACCCGAAAGGAGGCTGTTTCCCTTATTTAGTTGTGTTCTCAGACCAAATAGAAAAGGAACCAGGTAATCTGGCGGGAATGTGTGAGAGGGGCTGGGAGGGGAGTGATTACGTCATACTTGGGTTAACTATGTCTGAATGAAAAACTAAACGCATGGTGTTTGTTGTTTGTCGGCCATGTTTTGATTGCTGGCAATCAATGTTAACACACTAGTGTTTACATTACATAAACATGAACTAGATCGAACAAATTAAAACAAACCAGGATTACGTTGGCGCCTACATTTGCCAAAATCTAAGAAAATATTGGTTTTATAAAAATTTATTTCAAATAAAGGTTTATTTTTTATTTTCAATATTACTACAATATTACACCGATAAGTTGTTTCGAATCTTAAAGAGTTGCGGAGATATTATCAAAATTGTAAATTTCCGTTTATGTGAAGTACGCTTAAAGTCACTTTCATGGGAAAATGAGAGTTGCCATTTTGTTTGTTATGTTAAATAAAATTCCTGTATACAAAATTTAACTAATAGGCCTATAGCTAGAGCATATTTTGAGGAAGTCGGTTTTTTTTTCACTTTTTGTCCAAAAGTAAATTAAGCACTATCCTAAATTTAAGGGTTGAATATATAATTACAAAAATCCTTCTGAGTAACCTGAAGAAAACTCTTGATAGCAAAATCTGAAAAATGACGCATGGACACGGGAATCGAACCCGGGACTTTTGACTTAGTACGCAAATGTCCTAACCACTGAGCTATTCACTAAACGTCCCATGCTCAGGGCCATTCTTCACTCAAAGTTTAAGGCTGAGTCTATGATGGGCGTGCGGAAATCGTCAGCTTTATTCACGAGCTGTCAGATAACGCAGCCACCTTCGACTCGGTAGTTGGCTTATTGCTGCCACTTGTACAATCATTAAGAATCAAATAGTTGTAGCTATTACAATTATAATAATTGTACAAATGGCAGCAATAAGCCAACTACCGAGTCGAGGGTGGCTGCGTTATCTGATAGCTCGTGATCTCAATAAAAAAAATCACACATTTGTAGCCGACGATTTACGCATGTCCATCACAGACTTTGCCTTTAAAATATGAGTGAAGAATGACCCTGAGCACGGGACGATTCGTGAATAGCTCAGTGGTCAGAACATTGGCGTACTAAACCAAACGTCCTGGGTTCGATTCCCGTGTCCAGGTGTCATTTTTCGATTATCAGAATATGATATCTAGATGGAGAATTCCTCAATAAAACGCATAAATAATAATTTTTGCTATTTGATCCTTTTTACCAAGTTATAGCCCGATTGATAAAATAATTTCGACTCCTCCCCGAGGTACGGTACAGACACATAGACGGCAATGTACAAACTTTTTTTTTCCTGATTCAAGAGGTCATGAAAAGTTGGTATCGATCAAAATATTGAGTTAAATTTTTTGACGGTCAAAATATTGAATTTTAATGGTAGCCCTTATTTAAATCTAATTTAAAAAAATTGTGATTCCACGTTTTTTTAAATCAAAAATACCTAACAAATATTTTTAAAAAAATGATAATTTAAGCTTACTGACTTAAGGAAGACATGTTTAGCTACACATAGACCCAATGTCGTAGCTCAATATTGAAAGGCGTTTAAACTCCAATCCTTAAACAAACCACTAGCTGATATTCCCTCCTACTCCTCTACATTTTCTAGCCGAGGGGTGTGACAACGTTGAAATGTATGTTCAATTAAAAACTTTAAATAACTTATCATTATTATTATTATTATTATTAGCACCGCGTCTTACTACACGTTCGGGTTATACGCACTTACGCTAATGTGTAATGGTAGGGAATGGTAGGGTGATTGTGAGATGAAATGGAGGACCTACAGTTTAACGTGGAATCCGAAACACGGTGGAGACCTGGCATTCCCCTGTTTACATTTTATTTTAATGGATCAACATCTTCTTTCCCACCCTCAAACCTATCAAAGGAGTCACCCTCGCAATATGCTGGAGTAGATCGAGGTTCGATACCTATTTGCATTTAATAAATTATTATTATTATTATTATCGTGTCTTACTACGCGTTCGGGTTATACACACCTACGCTAATGTGTAATGGTAGGGCGATTGTGAGATGAAATGGAGGACCTACAGTTTAACGCGGCATCCGAACCACGGTGGAAGCCTAGCATTCCCCACATTCACAAGATGTATTGTCAGAGATGAAGGAAGGGTTTGGCAATCAGATAAATCTGTGCCGGGACCGAAGATTGAACCGCGGAACCCCAGCACAGAAATCCGACACATTACCCCTAGACCACCAGGTCACCAATTTAAATAACTAAGCACATTCTTATAAAGCAGGGCACCAAACTCTTTATACTAAACAATCCCTTGCATAAGAAAAAATATATTCTGGAGCCCTATTAATTTTTTAAACTAATATTATGAACATTCAATAATAACAGATAAAGTTTACCGGTATAAAAGTATAAAACAAACAGAAAACATCACATATTCAGATGTAGAAGAATTGACAATCCTAATTGTTGATGCAATTTTTATAGTGTGAAAAACAAATTTAAAAAAAACCGTTCTAAAATGGCCTCACATAGTCATAGATCATTATGGCGAGGCGAGTGGAACAAAGATTGAAAATTGGTGTTCTAAATAATACAACATTGATCAACAAGCATCTGCTTCAGAAATAATAGTTCTCCCCTCCCAACGCAACCCGCTCCATCACCAGGAATGTGTATTTTACAACCAAACAAACAAAGAAGCTACAAAGTTCATGGCCTACGTTATCTTCTCATTCAGACAACTGCGTATTGAAAAATGTATGTCTGAGTATTAATGCGTTTATAAAATATCGATAGTATTAAAAACTATATTTATTCAACATAAATGCCTGAAAATGACTCAAAAATGACGTAAAGCAATAAACTATTACCTATGATACAAAATGACAACAACAAAAATTAGCAAAGAATGAACTATAGAAAACGTTTCAATGACCAGTGGTTTGACCTGCTTCTGTGTCAACATGGTATAATGCGTCACTCTCTCAATATACTAGACTGATTATGACATGGAGATAGGGGTTCGAGTCCTAGTTGGATGTATTTGGTATAATTAGTACATAGGCTTATAAACCGAACGGGTAGTAAGACAGGGTGCTAAAAATAAAATTACCCTCTACCTCTAAACCAAGTATAAGGCCAAAGAGGAAATCGATTATTATTTGTTTTCGAAAATGTAGAACAAGTTTCAATAAAGTAATATAAAGGTGACTTGTTAGTTACTATGTATTTTTAAATGAGACTATAGCTAAGGGGGCCGTCTACCAGAACATTAAGAAGTTTTGCACACGTCTAGGAATCACACGTTATTCAAGAAGGTGTTTGTTGTTTAAACATATGGCTAACACCAAAATTGATGGAAAGGGATTATCAACACGTTCTGATGGCATTAAAAATCTTATATTTTAATTTATATAATTTAAAAAAAATGGAAATTAGCTAATTTTTAGCGACGTTTCAATTAAAAATGTTCAGTTTTAATATTAAAGTTAAAAATTTAGAAACACAACCCTAATATATTTTTTAACGAGTTCACAACAAAAGTTTTAAGCTAATTGAGAGGAGAAATGTTTTAGTGGTTTTGAAACTTAAGAACTGTCATTCCCATCAGAAATAGCGCGTTATGAAGGGTATTTCGCTTCAAGTAGGTCGACCTCGATGGTTTGCGGGTAAAGTTCTCGCCTCAAGACACGATATTTTTGGGTTCAAACCCAGCCGGCGTCAACGAATTTTTCTTGAGCGGTACAAATCCGTAGCACAACTTCCTTCGGAGGGAAAGTAAATCCGTCGGTCCCATGTCGATTGTGATCATTAGGTCTAGAAAGTGTACGTTAAATACCTCAAATAAATAAACCTTCAAGTAGGCGGTGCTCTTAACTTCTAAATTTCCCTTCGCAGAAATTGAGCTGGAAGTTATAAACGTCCAAATTTGTATTTTCGTAAAATATCATGATGTATATTGTTCGCTTTCTAAATATACATATATCATGGCTTGACTTACAAAGTAACTTAACCTGGAGCAGCACACCAAATACCGCACAGCCGGATATTGGATGTTTACTAAATTGAGAGAAGGACAGACCCATACAAAAAATCTGAACTGTCTTCATCGAAACTCGTCGTCAACCCCTCAAAACATTTTTTTTTTAGCACCGTGTCTTACTACCCTTTTGGGTTATACGGTTATATACTAATTAAAATAGTGGTTTTAGGGATGAGGACGGTTATATTTATAGGAAGTGTACCCCCATTTGCGTGGAGGAAAAGTGGGAAACCATTTTGGAACATCCACCCTAAGTACATCCGACCAAGATCCAAACCTCAATCTCCCCAACATCGGCAGTCTTGTCTACTGCAAAAGTGAAACCTTAGACCGTGCGGCCACCGGAGTAGGTATCAAACCACTTAACAACGAAGATGGGTTATCAGCCAGCCGTTAATAACATAAAATTTCACTCATTAAACCCTATAAATTGATGAGAATTATAAAGAGTCAAATTACATTTTAGTAAAAATGAGGATGTATGGCGATGATTAACTTACGACACCACATCAGCCGACATTTTGTATTTCTACAAGGAATACAGTTTTCGGTATCCACCCAGCAAATTAGAGGCCTCAAAAACACGAGAAAAAGAAATATTTTTGTAATGATATTATTCAATGAGAAATACTTTATTTCAATGCCTTAATTTTTGTTATTAGAAAAAGATCAAAAGTTAAAAACTCAAAATAAAAATAAAATAAATGAAAGCATTACAAGCTAAATACATTTATTCGTAACAAAATCGAAAAAGGAAACTATTAAGTAATTATATTAGAAGTAGAGCTTAATTAAAAAGCACGCCAATTTTTTTTCACTAACAATTTGGTGTTTATTTTTAAAGTAACAAATTCTAAACATGGACATTAAAATATAATAAAAAACTTTTTTTTCTTCATATTTTGAGTGCGCAATAAAAAAATGGATTCACACTCCCCCTCACTGAGAAATTAAGAACAACATTCAGACACTTTAATTAACATTTTACTACTAATTAAATAAATCTATTGCGAATATATATTTGAAATAATCTTAAAGACTTACATACCTTTTCCCTTAGCCATCCCCTCTGAATGCAATGAAGAATAAACCGAGCAGTGTGTAAGTCGTTACGAGCCTGAGTCGCCGCGATGCTGTTACAAAAGCTTATGTCGTAGAAAAAGGGGGTGAGGGGGTAGGAGAAACAGTCCTCGAGTGAGCCAGCGTCGCCGATCGGCCGGGACCCCACAGAGAACTGTGTGTGTGTGTGTCTGTTTGTTTGTGTGCGTGTGCGCGCCGGTTGATGCTCACTTGTTTCTAGGCCGGACCGGGAGCTAAGGGTACTACGCTGGCTCGGTCGGTCGATACTGCACGAGGCGTCCCCCTGGATAGCTTTATACAGCGTGATCCCAAATGATTGCACAATATCTTTACACTTGACTCTTTTGACTGTGGTTGATCCACCGCGAGCACTTTAATCGCCTGGTGGGACATTTTTTATATGTATTTATATAGAGTAGAACCTCGCTAAACCGAACTAATTGGGACCGAAGCTTTTTCGGATTGGTGAAAATTCAAATTAAGCGGAGGGGATTTGGAAGGGTCATCGGGAAAAAAATCTATTTCACACACCTAAATTACAGTCAAATGAGTTCTGTAAATTGTACATTTATTTACGGAAAAGCACATTGTGTTAACTACTCAACATATACATTAACACTAATATATGACCCGCCTCGGTGGCGTAGTTGGCTAACGCGCTTGTGTTGAGCTCGACCGCCGAGGACGGGGAGATCGAGGTTCGAATCTCGGTCGGGTGAACTTAGGGTGGTTTTTCCTAAATGGTTTTCTACTCTACCTCCACGCAAATGCGGGTTCACTTCCTCTAATTCAACCTTCCCAATACCTAATCCATTAGCGTAATTAGTACTTAAAGCGTATAGCCCGAACGGGAAATAAGACGCGGTGCTAAATATTATTATTATTAATAATAACACTAGTATATCACTACTTTTCTACCATTTTATTTTAACATTGACTTTGTTATCATTAAAATATGTGTATTTTTTATACTTTAGTTTGTTTTCACCCCACATTTTCCGAAAACTGTTTTCGGATATTCCGGAATTTTGAATTACCGGGGATCGGTCTTTCCGGGTTTTATTGTAATGGCCTATTTACGTTTTTGTTTATTTCTACACCTCGTCTATTCTTTTACGCATTTTAACTTCACTAATGGGGTAAGAATGAGAAAAGTAAAAATCTATTAGAAGTGTACCCACATTTGGACAAATTAAGAGTGGTAAGCCATTGTGGAAAAATCGCCTTCAATACATTCAACCAGGATTCGAACACCAACCTCACCGTTACCAGAAATCCAGATTAAATGAGTCTAACATTTAGTCTGCGTGCCCACCTATATGGCTAATGGGCCATTTAAAATAAAAATTATCACTATCAACTATAAAGATGTGTTTGGAATAGTTTCAATGACGAGAACGTGACTTGAAAATTAATCAAAAGTGTTAAAAATGTGCATGAATATTAAGAATATAGTCAAACCATAGTGGTGGGTACGTGGGCTAAGGAGTCAACCTACTATCTGTGGTTAGCTGGTGACAAGAAGATCGGATTCCGAATGCCTGGCAAAGTGTATATTGGCTATTTTTTTTCCTAAATGGCCTTTGTAACTCCCTTCACAAAAAAAAACAACAAAAAAAAACACGGGTACATTTCTTCTAAGTTATACCACCCGCATATCTACCCCACTAGACTAAATAGGCGACTAGCCCCACGAACTAATTTTAAGACGCTTTATTTTAAAGAATAGTGGCTTGTCTTTAAAATGGTTAAACTCACTTTAAGCTAAAATTTGTACAGAAAAACAATTGATGTAAACTTCAGGGTTTGTCGGCTAGACGGACAGTGGCGGGTATGTGACCGTCTGCTGAGGCTGGGCCACCATGAGTACGGTTACTTCCTCCCCACGATATTATGTGGGGTTATTTTTAGCACTGCGTCTTACTACCCGGTCGGGTTATACGTTTATGTACTAATTACGTTAATGGTTTTAAGGATTAGGAATGTTATATTTAGTGTAAGTGTACCTACAATTGCATGAAGGAAGAGCGAAAAACCATTTTGAAAAAAAAAAAAAACTACCCTCAGTGCACCCGACCGAGACTCGAACCTTGATATTCTCACCATCGGTAGTCTAGTCTACTGCACGAGTAGCACCTTAGACCACGTGACCGACGAAGTGGTTATGTGGATGATGATGATGATGATGTGTTGCTGGTAGAAAAGTATTAAACCTAAATTAAGCAGACCATGACGATCATAGGAAAAGTTCCTCTTTCGGGAAAAATAGCTATGGTACCATCTGGAATCGAACCAGGAATTCTGACCGTTAGACCAAAAGGCCAGTTACGGAAGCTACAGAACGCCCCATGGCTTCTTTGGTGCTGACTGACAGCTTTGAAACGTTACCAGACCAAATTATGTATCCCTACGCCGAACCAAATGAATCTGAAAAAATGTTTGTTTAGCAGCTGTCACTTCTGACGGTCAAAATTTATGTATATACTTAAATGTTGACTGTCAGACGTTAGTTGTGAGCTGTCAGTCAGCATCAAAGAAGCCACGGGGCTACTGTATGTTTTATTTTCACTCTTTTAAGGGGAACATTTTTTTTAAAGATCTCATCATCTACGTGACAAAGAACATAGAGGTACAAAACACAGCCTCAAATAATGAGTTTAAGGGATGACATAAATACAAGACTAACTAGGGTAGTTCCTGTGCTAAAATGCCGGTGCACTTAGTCAGATGTCCCGGGTTCAATCCCCTTGCCCGAGTCATCGTTCAACTACCGTACGTTATGTAATGAATGACACCCGGACACGGGAATCGAAAATATAAAAAGAAAATTTATTCAGGAACTTGATAACATCTTAACAAAAAAGACCAAACTTTTTTACTTTAACTTAAATTGTTACAGTTCAAGCTTGATCTATTCATTTAAAAATAAAATCCATTCTTCTTGTTTTAATTTGCGACAAATAGTTCAATAATTTTTTCCTTGATTTCTGGATGACAATTAAGGAAATTTTTCTCTATTGAAAGTACTGCAAGCGCATTTAGTCTTTCTGTTAAATAAAAGAAGAAGAAAAAGATTAATCAAATAGAATATCTGGAAGCAAAATAATAATCTATTTCTACACTCTTCTACACTTTGTCACACTCAAGAATATGGTACACGGTTTTTAAGCACAACACACGCTGACTAAAAAAACAACTTTATTCAACCATCACGCCAGAGCCGGCACTGCGAGAGCAACAGTGATAGCTCTAGCTGGCAGTCCCGCCTTCCTCCCCACTCCCTTCCTATGTTTGTATGCGCACAACAGTCAAATACTACGTCGCTGGCACTGTGAAGCGCACAGTTTCATAGAAACCTTTTTGTATCTTTTTCATAAACTGGGGGATGGCTACTGAAGTACTGACACTAAGCTTAAGGAATATATATTGTACTACAAAAATAAAGAAATAATTAAAGAAAAAAGGACTTATTATACTAAATGTTATTGATAATATCAAGTGGAAATAGGGGTGCTGCAGTTCCGCAGTGCCTATACACGAGCCGCCACTGCTCTTTACTAAGGGTGGAGATGAATGACGGTGTCTAAACGAAGTCACTCCATTCCATAAAAACAAAACAAAAATCCCTTCTAAAGTCTCCCGTATGTGAGTGTGTGTAATAAGCCCGTACATTCCCCTGGAACAGTTCCTTGTATGAGCAATACATTCCCTGATATATTCCGTGAAGCTGGAGTATACCCACGGACATACAAACACATAACAAACCTAGATAAACCTGTTTCTATTTAGAACCACGTCTTACTACCCGGTCGGATTAACAAATTACTATAATGTGCTAGAGACGAGGAAGTTTGAATTTTAAGGACGTGTACCCACATTTGCGTGAAGGAATAGTGGGAAACCATTTAGTAAAAAAAAACCTCACCCGAATGAGATTATAACCCCGATATCCTCGTCATCGGCAGTTCAGTATATTGTGAAAGTGACGCCTTAGACTATTCAACCACCGAAGCGGGTGATAGTCTAGGAGAAAATTAACCTTACCCATGGGGGGGATGTTTTCATCAATGATTCAATACCGAATTCAGTACAAGTCAAATATTAGCGTGTTAACGACCCAAATATCAAAGTCATTTTAAATACTTCAGAAAAAAAAAATCTTACAAGCAAGGGGATCCGTAGACATATTTTCTCTAGTCCTCTGAATGAGATTTTATAAATTCCCCTCCACCTGCCAAAAAGCTGTACTCAAACCGACATCTTGGAGAATTTTCATTATTATTATTATTATTATTGGATGTTCTGCCTTACGACAAGATCATTCCTTTTGTCAGTGAGCTTTGACCGCCAATGCACCCTGTCCTCTGCCTCCCCCTTCAGCTCCCAGAATTCTTCTTTCTTTCAAGTCATCTAATATTTGAATACTACTTCTTCTTAAGCTCCTCTTTCTCTCAACCTTGCCTTCTATGACGTCGATCAAAAGACAGTTCCTCCTAAAGATGTGTCGGATCCAGTTTGCCTTTTACCGAAGAATCAGATCCAAAATGGTTATCTTCTAGGAAAATTCGGAATAAAATTCAGTTTTGTGCCTTTAAAAAAATCCTTTAATTTTACAAGATAAAATTTAAAATAAACATTGTTGAGCATCTAATTATTTATAATTGTTGACATTATTTAAAAATATGTATATATTTGGCCAACCCTGGAGACACAAAATGGCGTTGAACTTTTGTCTCGTACGGATAACATCATGCACGTCGCCATTGGGGGTCTGGTACGTTGATAGCTATTGATTTAAATAAAAGACTGCAAGGAAAAAAAGTTGTGTAGAATAAAATTTTTAGTATTATAACAAGTTCTTTATCAACAAAAATAAACAAAAATTAAAACAAAATTAAAATTAAGGTGAAGCACACGAGTGAATTATGTATGCATAACATTTTCAATCAATATTTTTTCCCACAAAAAGGCAGTTATCGGCAAATTATTATTTTTTAGATAGTCTCATCGATGTAATCTTCCAAATCATCATCAAAAATATATGTATTGTTTTCACAAGACAGTCCTTGACACCTGACATATATATGCGAGCATCGCAGTCCTGCTTTCACGTATTCGGTGTTTTTTTTAATTTTATCTTGAACTAGTTTTTTGAAAACATGTTTTTAAAACCTTCTACAACTCAGGTTTTTTTATTTACTCGCGAAAATGGCCAGTAGGGATATTTCTGCCAGGATGCAGATTAAAAAAGTTCGTGGAAGCATATGTCCATCTAAAATAGAAAAGAAGAAAACATTCTGATTTAATTTAATTTAATTTAGCACCACGTCTTACCCGTTCGGGTTATACGTTTATGTGTTAATTACTCTAATGGGCTAGGAATTGGGAAGGTTGAATTTGAGAAGGAGTGAACTCGCATTTGCATGGAGGGAGAGTGGAAATATATTTAGCAAAAACCACCCCAGTTCACCAGACCTAGTTTCGAGCCTCAATCTTCTCAGCCTCGGCAGTCTAGCTTAACACAGAACTAGCGCGTTAGATAACTACGCCACTGGGGCGCGTCAAGAAAACATTATATTAAAAATACAAGTCAATGCTGTTCAGGCACAAAGAGAAGTGTGTGTGGACTCGTCGGAGAAATAGGGAAAGTGATGTTAGGATAAATAAACAAGAGGCCTTAAAGGGTGGTGAACTACTCAATGTATTCACTCTATTTCTATTTCGTACATTAGTGTTTAAGTGTGATAGTGTTTATAGTGGTTAGGCTGATCATGTTAAGATGCAACCCTCTTCACAAATATATTTTAATTCACCAAGTAATAATAATAATAACTAGCACCGCGTCTTACTACCCGTTCGGGTTATACGCTTTAAGTACTAATTACTCTAATGGATTAGGAAATTGGGAAGGTTGAATTAGAGGAAGTTAACCCGCATTTACGTGGAGTGAGAGTGGAAAACCATTTAGGAAAAACCACCCCCAGTTTACCCGACCGAGATTCGAACCTCGATAACCCCGACCTCAGCAGGCGAGCTCAACACGACAAGCGCGTTAGCCAACTACGCCACCGAGGCGGGTAATTCACCAAGTAGATAACGTCTTTAAGTAATTGTAAAAAGTCATCATCAAATAGAAAGTTGCGAATAATATTGTATTTTTATTTTATCTGCAAACACCGTGAGATAGTTTTCTTTAGCGTAGTCAGTATGTAAGTCGAAGGATGTACAACTATTGTGACCAGTGTCCAACGTATTTTCTGCAGGAAAACAAAAGTCAAGAAGGAGTAATCTCACTTCCTGTCCATTGCAGTGGGTTGCGGTTTGTATCAACCGGGATTGTTGGTCTAAATTATAATACTATCATGTCTGAATGGCTGTGACGAGGTGTACCACTGGTTCATTGTAGTGTTGGTCTTGCAACGGCTCGGTTTCCAGCTGCAGGTTCAGTACTAGACATCTGGTTCACATTATCACCTGTGTCAATAGCTACAGATACAGTAGTAGACATCTGGTTCACATTATTACCTGTGTCAAACACTACAGGTACAGTAGTACACATCTGGTTCACATTATCACCTGTGTCAATAGCTACAGGTACAGTAGTAGACATCTGGTTCACATTATCACCTGTGTCAATAAGCTACAGGTACAGTAGTAGAAATCTGGTTCACATTATCACCTGTGTCAATAGATACAGGTACAGTAGTAGACATCTGTTTCACATTATCACCTGTGTCAATAGCTACAGATACAGTAGTAGACATCTGGTTCACATTATCACCTGTGTTAATAGCTACAGGTACAGTAGTAGACATCTGGTTCACATTATCACCTGTGTCAATAGCTACAGGTACAGTAGTAGACATCTGGTTCACATTATCACCTGTGTCAATAGCTACAGGTACAGTAGTAGACATCTGGTTCATATTATCACCTGTCAATAGATACAGTTACAGTAGTAGACATCTGGTTCACATTATCACCTGTGTCAAACACTACAGGTACAGTAGTAGACAACTTATTCTAGCTGCTAGCTAAAAGTCCACATCCACAGGTATGTTTTTATATACCTGGAATATACTTTCATATAAATTCAGTTATACCTTGATTATATTACGAATGACATCTGGAGAACCTTTTATATGATACAAACATTTTCGCACTCAACGTTGATAACATTTTACAACTCGTTTTAGTGGTCTCATGGTTTGAGGCGTTTCATTTGCTATAATAATAATTGGTAGAATCTCTCAGAAGTGACAACTGCAGATCATTGATTTGACGTATGAATACTTAAAAGTATTTCTAATGACTTTTTTTCTAGCTGTTATATTTACCAATCTACACTAATATTATAAAGAGTAAAGATTTGATTTTTTGTTTTTTTGTTTGTAATGGATAAACTCAAAAATTACTGGACATATTTTAAAAATTCTTTCGCCAATATAAAGCTACATTATCAGCGAGTAACATAGGCTAGATTTTATTTTGAAAATTTAATTTACTCCTTATAAAAATGTCGATAGTCACTCATACTTTATGGTAGTCTATGATGATTCTTCAATATGTGTGTTGAAAATAATAATGCCAGGAAGGAGGAAGGGACTAGTTCTTAATAAAAATGGAATACAGTCATGTATACAAAGCCTTTGAAATCAGAGATATGTGAATATTTTAAGTGAAGTGTACAAGAATTATTTCGGAGGGGAGCATAAGATCTTCTTTGGTAAACACATTCCCCAGGCTTCCACCCCTATAGTAATCGTCCCCTTGGTGTAGAGGTCAGTGCAACTTCATACGAGTCTGAGGGTCCCGGGTTCAATTCCCGGCTGGTACCTTGGTTATTTTTACCAAAAGAGGAATTACGTCAACGGTCCACCAGGGTTTGGTTAGTTAGGCTTAAGTTAGGTTTAAGTGTTTCCACTGGTTCCACACCTTCATACTATCACCATCACCTCATCTCATCGGGATATGGAAAGAGCCTCCATGGAAAGGATGTACGCTTAGTACATTCGGGCGTCCCCCGGGTAACGGTACATCAGTACTGGACCATATTTCCACAAACTGGACCAAGAGTGATGTACCTCAGACGCGCAATATTATTATTGTTATTATTATTATTATTATTATTATTATTACTACTACTACTAAAAAACCTCTAATTTCTCATTTGGTACCCCCCATACCACTCGAATTGAACTCGAGTGATATATCTTGACAACTCGAAAACTAATACTACGATATGGTTTTGAACAAGATGGCGCTTCTATCATTAAATTGATTCACAATCTAAGAACTAAAGAAAAGAAAATTTCTGTAAATAAGTGACTTACATTAATTTACGATTATAGGATCGATGTCAATGCATTTTTTTTAATGGATAAAGCACTAATCAAACTCTTTATATTAATTAATAAACGTAGTTTTGGCAACTTATTAAAACGACAGATTATTAGTGAAAGACGCTATGGCGGGACTGTCTTGATCGTCAGCACTATTTTTCTGTGGGCTAGACTTGAAGGTATATGTAGAGCGCAAAAAGAAACTATTTATTTTCCTGTAACGTATCCTCCCTGGAAAGTTAAAATTAATGACTAAATCACAATGACGCTATGCAATATTGTTGGTTTTGTACAAAAACACAAAAATTACTTTAAACATAATAATCCCATGATTTTGATTACCGATTATTAAAATATTGTTTTAATAGTAATATTTTCTAAGTGAATACGTAATAATGTATGGACTAAGATAGTAGAATATATCTTGAATATAATAAAATGAAGAGTTTGTTTGTCACTCGGTCTATGATGAGCATTACACGATATACACCACAAGCAAAGGGTTGAAATATAAAATTAATAACCCCTGTGCACGAATATGTGCACATCAAGGCCGGAGTTTTAATATTTTTTAGATTATATTTTTAAAAATTTACAAAAAAAGGGGGTTGGAAAATATAAAATGAAGAAATTTTTTTCCTGTTTGTTTGCAGCAAAGAAAAGAATAAATGCAGCTATTTTCAAAATATTAGTTTTGTCATGTTCAACTTAAATGGAATAAAATCTCCTTACAATACTGAAGATATTATTCAAAGAATCGGCAAACAAATTAATGTTCCACATGGGATGAACAAAAGTATTAACGTTTATTCCTATGTTGGGCTGGGTTGATTTTAGAGGGAACTATTATTATTATTATTATTAGCACCACGTCTTACTACCCGTTCGGGTTGTACGCACTTACGCTAATGTGTAATGGTAGGGTGATTGTGAGAGGAAATGGAGGACCTACAGTTTAACGTGGGATCCGAACCACGGTGGGGGCTTGGCATTCCTCACATTCACAAGATGTCTTGTCAGAGGTGAAGGAAGGGTTTGGCAATCAGATAAATATGTGCCGGGACCGAGGATTGAACCCCGGACCTCAGCATAGAAGTCCGACACCTTACCCCTAGACCACCAGGTCACCTTCTTTAGAGGGAACTAATTACCAGAATTAGAAACTAGTCTGTAGAACATGAAATAAAATCCATTAGTAATTCTCTATAGTAGTCATCTCTAAAACGACTTATTTTCATTCAGGAAATGTTTTATCAACGTTTTAAACCGTCCCAGTAAGATAGACTCGCTAACAAAACGAGATATCTCTTGAACATGGGACCGGGACGAGGAATTAACGCCGACCTCCCTAACCACCTTGTTGCCTTGCTTGTGTCGGTTCCAGGAATAGAATGACCAGTATCAACACCCATCACAATTCCACGGTGCGGGTGGCCGCTACGGAGAACGACCCAGGACCTGCGCTGCCGGACGAGGAGGAGGGCGAACAATCGGGTGGAGATTTGCTCCAGCCCGAAGATGAGGATAAGGACCCGGAGGCTGTGGAGGAGGTGACCGTCGTATCGGTGGACGTCAACAAGAAGGTGAGTCCTGCCTTGAGCTCGACACACATGGCGGCTTCTGTAGCCAACCTGTATAGTAAGGCTTGGGAGCTCGGTCTGTAATACACTGGTTCTTATCTGTCTAAATATACTGCAGTTTCTGTAGCCAGCCTGTGGAGTAAGGCTTTGGTAGCTCGGTCTGTAATACACTGGTTCTTATCTGTCTAAATATACTGCAGTTTCTGTAGCCAGCCTGTGGAGTAAGTAAAGGCTTGGTAGCTCGGTCTGTAATACACTGGTTCTTATCTGTCTAAATATATTGCAGTTTCTGTAGCCAGCCTGTGGAGTAAGTAAGGCTTGGGAGCTCGGTCTGTAATACACTGGTTCTTATCTGTCTAAATATACTGCAGTTTCTGTAGCCAGCCTGTATAGTAAGTAAGGCTTGGTAGCTCGGTCTGTAATACACTGGTTCTTATCTGTCTAAATATACTGCAGTTTCTGTAGCCAGCCTGTGGAGTAAGTAAGGCTTGGTAGATCGGTCTGTAATACACTCGTTCTTATCTGTCTAAATATACTGCAGTTTCTGTAGCCAGCCTGTGGAGTAAGTAAGGCTTGAGAGCTTAGTCTGTACGTTATTGTGCTATGGTCAGTTCAAGCTGAAGACGGCACCGACACTGGCCAACACTTACGCCGCCAAGAAGACGGTGGCTCAAGGAATGATGGATATCGCCCTCATCACCTCCAACTCGAACCAGCTGAGGTACTTGCTAGAGTTCGGGAGCAGCACTCCGACCTTCTACTTCACCATGTTCCTCATCGTCATCAGTCTTTTACTGCAGGTCAGACAAGCTCCTGGACATTGGCGGGGCGTAGATTCTTGAGGGCGCATGCGTATTATGTCAGCGATTATCGGAGAAACAGTATCCCTCTCTCCCTCCATGTTTTTATAGTTACTACAGTCTTACTAGTAGTTCTGTGAACAGTAGACCTCTCTCCCTCCATATTAGTATTGTTACTACAGTCTTACTAGTAGTTCTGTGAACATAATTTGAAATATTCCAACAAGGCTCTTTTTCCCCAACAACCCTGTATTTTGAATTTTATTAATATAAAAAAAAAAGGTTGAAAATGTGACATTAGCTCATTTTCAACACTTTTTGACCAAATTTGCGGATCTATGAGATAATACTTGATGAAAAAGGACTCTAGATATAGCTCTTTTATAACAAATACAGTAATTTTTTGATAGGCTCTTACTACCCTTTCGGGTTATACGCACTTTCGCTAATGCGTAATGCTAGGGTGATTGCGAGATTAATAGAAGGACCTACAGTTTAAAGTGGGATCCAAACCACGGTGGAGGCCTGGCATTCCACAGATTCACAAGAAGTGATTAATACACGTCTTGTCAGAGGTGAAGGAGGGGTTTGGTAATCAGATATATCTGTGCCGGGACCGAGGATTGATCCCGGGACCCCCAGTACAAAAGTCCGACATCTTACCCCTAGACCACCAGGTCACCCTCATATTAACAGTTCGCAGTGTTGAGGGTAGTGTGTGTCGTAGCAGTTACTCAAAATATTTTCTGTTAGCACCATATTTTGTAATATTATATATTCCTTTGTTTGTGTTTCAAGTTTACATTATACAGTCACCTTTATATTCCATTGACCCTTTTATGATAATGTAAACATTAATCTTTCACGCAGATCGCTGTCGGCGTGTCTCTGATCTTCAAGGGGCGGTACGACCTTGGCGGCACATCAAAGATGGAGCAAGCCAACAGACTGAACAACTATGTGGTGGTGGGAGTGTTCATGGTGACCATCATTAACGTGTTCATAGCGGCGTTCAGCATCACCGCGGATGGCTCAGAAACGACTGCGGTCAGAAGTATTCAAGCCGCTTCTGCGCAGTCTGTTTCCGCAAACTCGCCTACATAGTACCGAGTCATCATGATGATCTTAAATTAAATAAACTGATTCAGGTTCATGCCTCAGCAGCCATTTTGGTTTGTGTTTACCATCATATATTTCTTGTGTTGAATTCAATAGACTTATCACTACTAGACTATTCATGTATTGCCATTGTTCCCAAGTCGGATGCAGCCAAGCCATATTTACGACTGTGACGTCACTAGATATAATGCACCGACTTAGTATTTTAGAAATAGAAATACATAGCCTATGATTAGCACTCCACATGAGTTACACTGGACCGATAGCACTCTGTGGTTATATCACCATTTAAATTAAAATTGCTGCCATCCCCCGGTTTATGAAAAAAATACCAAAATCTTTGTATGGAACTGTGCGCATCACAGTGCCAGCGATGTGGATTTTGACTGTTGTGCGCATGCGCACATAGGAGGGAGGTGGGGAAGAAGACGGTACTGCCAGGTAGCACTTTTGCTCTCGCAGTGCCGGCTATGGCGTGATGGTGGAAGGATTTTTTTTTACTCAGCGTGTGTTGTGCTTAAAAACCGTGTACCATATTCTTGAATGTGATTAAGTGTAGACGAGTGTAGAATTAGATTATTATTTTGCTTCCAGCTATTCTATTTGATTCATTTTATTTCGGTTCTTTTATTTAACAGAAAACTTTAACCATGGCCTTGCATCCCCAAGAAATAAGTTCTGTGACTGTAAGTGTATTTCAACAGTTTAAGTTTTCACAGCTATCTCTCCATGAGAAATATACAGTTAAGAAAATAGGTCGTTCAACACCTGATATTCTAATATCTCAGCCAGGCAAAAGCAACAACAAGAAACATATTCGTAGCTTTAATTCTGAATGGTACCAACGGAAAAGTTGGCTTTGCAGCTGTGAAGTAAAAAATGCACTGTTTTGCTTCCCGTGTTAACAGTACCCCCATTAATTTTAGCTACGAGCCGCCACTGATTATAGAAATGTAATGAATGCATTTTTATCCCTTGTAAATAGTACATATTTTGGTAGAACAATCCGTTATTATTTTTAGCATAATGATTTACTTTTGTCGGAATAAATTTTCTTGAACTCTTATTTTATAAATAAAATAGATACAATAACTCACTATGTACAAAAAATAATGATTTTCTCTAAGAACGGACTGGTTCCATCACTAAAAATATATTCCAAGTTTCTCAATGTTGGCAAAATTGTTCAAGAGTTTCAGAGACATTCCCAAGTCCCATGGCGTGACTGAAAGTTTGCATGTCTCAGGTTTGATCCCATAAAGAAACCAACTTGGACGGGTACATTAGTATTGACTATTTCGCGAATAGAATTACTACTCTTAGACTATATGTGACTAGCAACTGTACCAGCATATACGTATTACTATTAGATAATATATGTGTAGCCACTTCCGATGTACAGGATTCAACATATAATTAAATATGGTTGTGACGTAATTAAAGGACAGTGTTATACAATATATTTAGGATAAGTTGACTTGATTTGGTGCTCTATCTAGTAGTAATAAGTGTATTGTCTCATATTCTACTCATAAAGCTTAGGCAATAAGCCCAAGGAGATACAATTTTATGGGAGCTCTTGATTTTGAAGTATCAGACAATTCAGAGGAATAATATTGATATGAGAAGCCAATATAATGACACCCTATAATAAATAAAACCCGTAATTATATACATATATTTTTTGTGGAATCCTCTTGATGGTATGATATGGGTCATTATTTTGGAATTAGTTTGTAGACACACATTTACGGTATTATAATAGTATTCTAATGAATTAATCAAAATGAAATCAATTATGTATACTTTTGTTCTCAGTCGTATTTTAAAAAGAGGAGCTTATTTATCTAGTAGTAACAGTTGTAATTAAAGTGTATCAATAATGTTATTAGTAACTAACAACAAGATTGGAGAAGAAAACAAACCATTTAACTTTCTCACAACCATATTTTTAGTAGGTTAAAATAAAATGCATTAACGAAAACTATCAAATTTGTTAATTGCACATTTGATATAAATATTAACTCTGCTAATGAACGAGCTCAAATAAAACTGAAAGCCATTATCATTACTTGGTCTATATTTGATGTATATAACTATTTTCCCTCTTATTTTTTGTTATGAAATTGTGTTCGAATAGTCGTAAAAGTATGTTCTATCGGCTTCAAATAGGCTGATCATATATATCCCGTTTTTAACAGGAACAATACTTTTTTTTGCTTTGTCCCAGCCATTCCAACGTCTTAATAAAAATACAAGTTTTGTATAGTTTGTTATAAAACTTTAAAATATACTTAGGCCTACATTTTAGTCCTTCATAACCTATAATCAAGTTTGCATCAATGGCTGCCATTGTTGGTACCAGTCATTCGTGTAACCATCGGTAGAGGCGCCTTGATCGAGATCAACAATTATTTTCAATTCAATAAAAAATAGTGTAACTTTAAAAAAAAGTAAATTATTCATTGAAAAGAAAAAACACATCCTGGAAACCTGTCGCACACCCGAGTGTCGGGGGTAGAAATGATGCAGTTGCCCCCCTTCTCCCTGCCCTTAAGACACAAATGATTTTGATAAAAACTTTAAATTCATCAATTTCAATTATAAAATCGAGCACCTAACATGAGTTTAGTGAATTTAATCTATATTTTTGAGTCAAATAGGCAAATAATTTCAACAATTAGCCAAGTGAAGACCACTCCATATAGCTTCTAGGTGTTTCCAATTTTTTTACTTTTTACTGTAAATGATCCTCGGACTCCCCTTTGGGTTGGAGGATAAACCTCTTAAAAAAATACTTTATTTTGCTATCGATCTCTACCCCCCCCCCCCCCNCTGTAAATGATCCTCGGACTCCCCTTTGGGTTGGAGGATAAACCTCTTAAAAAAATACTTTATTTTGCTATCGATCTCTACCCCACCCCCCCCCAACCACTTACACTCCGTAATTTAATTCTGGCTACAATCTTGATTGTTTACGCTCCCTCAAAAAAGTATCTCTCTGTGTGCGCCACTGTTAGCAACACTTGCGGCGTCTGTTCGGTAGTGATAGTTTTTGTTCTGTCCACTTTTTGGTCGCAACATACGCATGTCACATATTCCTAAGCTTTTATTTTACATTTTTGGAAGATTTAAATCTCAATTTTTACAATTTTTGAAATTTGTTATGTAAAGTAAGTTTATCTAAAAAATATACTCATAGTATGAGCGTGATGAACATCAACCTGAAAGTTAACTGTGGGTTGTGTTAATTATTGTAAGTTAAATGTTTTTATGTAATAAATATTTTTTTTTCTTTTAAAATGTCCTACTCTTTATGAACTTCTTGCCCCCCTTTTCCCAGTCCTGTTTTTGTCTCAAGGGATTATGGTTGGCCTAACTTTAAATATATTGTATGGGCATTACTGATACACACTATTAACTATAAGTTTTGTGTTATGTATGAATAGAGACCCAGCCCACAGACAAATAATATACCCAGATACACAAACTCCAGGTTAAAATGGCTACGCTCCTTTTGGGAGATTCAGTCCTTCAACACTATGATCGCTGCGGTTAGTCCTATCATCACTCAGCAGCGACACTAGCGAAGCCCAGCGTTGAAGAACTCTAGCTGGCAAAAGGAGTACAGCGAAACCCCTGTAAGGTTGAGAGTCTGTTTCTTACTTGTCTGTGACCCAGCCTAAATTCCCCGTGTACACATGATCAAATAAAATTATTTTACAAATCACCCCTTTTTAAAATTATATATATATATATATGTGTGTGTGTAAAAAATATATATAAATATATATGTGTAAATAAATAAATATATATGTGTTTTATATACACAGTATATATAATGTATACCTCGTTTATAGTAAAAGGCGGTATTGACATTCATTACACTATACCTCTATCGTGAAAAACTTACCATAGTGAAAATTTCAAAGATAAGTTTGAGACCTCTAAAATGGAAGGTACTGTACAGCCATCTGCACTCTAAATAATTATAGCTTTCCAAAAAGTTTTTGACAATCATAAACCATTTTGAAGTTAAAAACAAAGCAATAAATATGTGGTCAAACGTTACTTAAATCGTGGTGATAACCCTACACGTACTGCTGTTATATCACATAAATAACAAGTCAAAGTTTGCACATTTTACAAGTTGTTGTAAGGGCATGACCTTATTAACCTCCTTATAATTCATAGTGTTACTATTATGGTCCCCTAGGTAGCACTGATAAATTTTTTTTTTTATTATTAGACATCTTGGAAGAGATCTTGGCCACTATTAGACCAATTATGCTGCAAAATATTTGGTGTTCATGATATTCTCTCTCTCTCGCACCTCTGTCCTGTCCTGTTCCCATTGGTCGCTAACCCCACTATCAAGAATGTATTATCTTTTATGGGCATGTTTTAGGGTAGCGTAGGTATCTCGGATCGTATATATTGTTTAGTTATAATGGTTTTAACTTACTATTACACTTGGTTCTAGACAACTATGGAGGCCACCCTAAAGGTGATTATCTCTTGTTTGCGTTCTACGACGCTAGAAGACAAGAACATAGAGGCTAGATAATACCATTGTTTTATAGGGATCAGTTGGCATTTGGTTATAATTGTCTATATATATTTCTTATGCTTCGCGCTTGTACAGCAAGGAGACAATCTGGATTTAGTTATGATTGGTCACATGTATATTTCTTGCGCTACGCGAATGTAGCTTAAGGGGACAGTTTGCATTTAGGGATGACTGTCTACATTTATATTTCTTGCGCTTCACGCATGTACATAAAGGATACAGTTATCATTCAGCTATAATTGCTAACATTTTTCTTACTTGCGCTTCATGCTTGTGCTTGATGGGGGAAATGTTCCCTTGTCATGTTCTACAGGACATGTTTCGTTAGAGCTGGTTATATTAGTTTAAGGGGGCTTTGTTGCTCATGTTAAATTGTCATATAGTCTAAATTTCGGCAGACCACGCTTAACACCGCACGTGGTATCAGATTGCCCTGAGTATAGATTTGTTTCAAAGGTTTTCTTATATTCGCACTGAAAAGCTCTCTATGGGTATATAAACTTATTTTATAAATTTCGATGTATCAATCTTTAATGTGAAAATAAAATTATTGTTACCGGTACCTATAAGGTTGTTTATTCTTTTTATATACTATATTTATATATTACCAGTGATCTCTATACAATACTGTATGGACATTAATAGACCCGTTGCAACGGAACAAATCTTGGCACTAAAGTTTGTCGTCTGCTTCCTAGCTATTGAACAGATTTAATCCTTTCTTCCAATGTTGTGTAAAAACGTGTATCTGGTGAATAAAGTTTTTTTTTTAAATAGTGAAGTATTATACCCAATTTGACTGAAGACACATTTACATTAAATAATACACAATTCAGTTTTAAAGGTAATATTGTACAAACAAGAAGAATATATTTAATACATTAGAATATGTAGCTAAAGGCCCATATTGTTCTGAAAGACTATAATATATTTAAAATTGGTTATTAGTTTATATAATGGTTTCAGAAATAATATTATATTTAAAGTTTGATAGCTGAATTGAAAAAAGGAAGCTTAAAACAAATTACTTTTGTTTGAATGACAAACTTTGTGTTAATAGTTTTACATTCAAATTATCATTTAGGTTATAGGCTTTGATGAAGTATTACTATATTACAATAGGCATATTTAAAGTTGGCGCTTAGCTTGTATAGACTATTACTTTAGAAGCCATATTATATTTCATGTTCGATAGCTATAATGAAATAAGGTAGCTTAAAACTTAATTACATGTGTTAGAATAATAAACTTTTTGTACTAGTTATACATTCAAACTATTATTTAGGTTATTAAGCTTGTATGAAGTATAACTTTATATTACAATATATACAGTGGTGGCTCGTGTATAAGCACTGCGGAACTGCAGTATCCCCTATTTCCACTTGATATTATCGATAACATTTAATATAATGAGTCCTTTTTTTTCTTCAATTCTTTATTTTTGTAGTACAATATATATTCCTTAAGCTTAGTGTCAGTACTTCAATAGCCATCCCCCAGTTTATAAAAAAGATACAAAAAATCTTTGAATGAAACTGTGCGTTTCACTGTGCGTTTCACTGTGCCAGAGACGTGGTGTTTGACAGTTGTGCGCATGCGCACATATGAAGGGGTGGGGAGGAAGTCGGAACTGCCAGGTAGAGAGAACACTGTTGCTTTCGCAGTGCCGGCTTTAGCGTGATGGTGCACGAAGGTTTTTTTTTCTCAGTGTGTGTTGTGGTTAAAACCGTGTACCATATTCTTGAGTTTGATAAAGTGTAGAAGAATGTAGAATTAGATTATTATTCTGCTTCCAGCTATTCTATTTGATTCATTTTTTTCGGTTCTTTTATTTAACAAAAAACTTCAACCATGGCCTTGCAGCCCCAAGAAATAAGTTCTTTGACTGTAACTAATGAAGTGTGACTATATATGTGTTGATATAATGGACATATATTCTTCCACTAAACACTTAGTAGCTGCTAAATTGTTCAACAAGAATTGCTTCATTATATTTAAGAGTGAACATCCCACAATAGAGATAGTAGTGACCATTGAAGCTTAGCCCATGAATGACAAAGAAAAACTTGAAACTGAACTAAAAGTATTCTATTGTAGGACTGTTATTCATGAATATTGCAAATTAATTGAGCTGCTGAAATTTATCTTGGATAATAATCTAGATGATGTTCTTAGTGAAATTACGAAACTTATAAAAATCCTCTCGACAATTACCACGACTACATCAGAGGCAGAGCGTTGCTTTTCAACATTGAAAAGAATAAAAACTGTTTTAAGAAGCACTATAAATTTGGACAGACTAAATGCACTTGCAGTACTTTCAATAAATAAAAATTTCTTCAATTGTCATCCAGAGATCAAGGAGAAAATGATTGAACTTGATATATATAATTGGTTCTCAGCTTGTATAATGCTTTCAGAAACCATATGTTAACACTAGCTTTAGTGAGTTAAGGTTGCTAAAAGCCTGATTACTTTTGTTTGAATTACAAACTTTGTGTAAAATTATTACGTTCAAACGATAATTTAGGTAATAGGCGTATAGGAAGTATTACTATTTTAGCCTAAATCGACTTATTTAAAGAATCAAGGTATCAGTGTTGAATTTAGTTATGTTATTAAAACCTTTTATTAACATATTTATTTCATTTAACTAATGATACATTGATTATCTCGTATATTCATAAAAATTAGCGAATGATGTCGAAATGCCACATTGCCTTATATGTGTGTAAGAGAGAAAGAGATACCTGAAAGTTTATCTCTCTCGTTTATAATGTTTTGTAGACGACATCGACAGCTCGAAAATTTTAGCCCCAGATATCCATCCAGTTATGAAGATCAATGCATATTACATACCTGAATTAATCTTCTAAACATAAATATCTGCTTCTATAGACATAAAAATACAGCCATGTTTATATTTTGCTATAATCAATGATATTTTATATAAATACGTCTCATTAGAGCTGTTTGTTGATTTAGATGTTAGTAGAACAACCACATTAGCGCTACATTCGTCAAGACCATATTTTATTAGCGTGCTATAATTCTTGGAGCGAATTTATTAAGGTACGGCAGAAGGGAGCATGAGTAGTTTTACAGTTTTTATAGCAGTTTTTTTTTTGCCAAAATAAATAAAATATTTCTAGAGTAGCAACGTAGAGTTTAGTTTTCTGCATATGCTAATATCAACAGATCTTGAATTTTTGTCAACGCTGTCCTGGAATTTTGTCAAAACTTTGTCTCTTTATTTAAAATGTTTTGATAAAATTTTAGGACACCCTTGACAGATATTCAAGATCTGTGGATATAAGCATGTGCAGAAAACTAAACTCTATGTTGCTACTGGAGAAATATTAAATTTATTTTGTCTAAAAAATTTATATTCTATAAAAACTGTAAAAATACTTGCGCTTCCTTATGCCATACCTTAAACCAATGCACATTCTATGTAAATAATCTCTGTTCTATGTGAAAGGGGTGAGAAACTATTTTCCCAATAAGCTATAAAATGTTAGTCATAATAGGCACTTATTAAAAGTAGTCATATAACAATTAGAAGAGCACTCTGATGACTAAAAAAAACACAATAAGGCAGAGGAGTTAAGCTACACACCACACTCCACTCTCAACATACAATTGGTAAATGTTTATAATGTTGGTACTGTTTATGCAAATTCTACCGCCTTTTGCAAAAAGTCAACAATTATAAACTTGTTTTCCTCTTGTGGCTGATTTACGTAATCTTCAGTTTGAAAATAGGTAATTTAAGTAATTTTTATATTCCTTACTAACACGTCATTTTTTTTTGGTCTTGTCAAAGTTTAAAATCTAACTTGTTGGGTTATTTTGTCCTCAAAAAATTATATGATGAAATTATGATTGGGTAATTTTGATATAAGGTCCTGAAGGTCATGGTCAACTGTGGCTACTCTACTTTAAAGGTTATAAACGTCACAAAAGGGTTATCAATTTTACATAATGCATCA
The DNA here is from genome assembly GCA_902141385.1 of Timema californicum. NCBI lineage: Eukaryota > Metazoa > Arthropoda > Insecta > Phasmatodea > Timematidae > Timema > Timema californicum. The sequence goes on from CABFOW010005139.1 coordinate 27,758, forward strand.
ATAACATCTCATTTACATTTGTAAATAACTTGCTCAACTCATTCTATGCTAGCTCCTTGAACTATTTCTTGTGATTTAGGGAAGGAACAGTTTTTTGATCTAAAAATCAATATTAAGGTAGGTAGCAAGGCCTAACTTTAATTGTATGTGATTTTTTAAAATACACTAGATATAATTGCAAAATAAAAAGATATAAATTTGTTAGCAAATTTTGTGTTTTCGAAACTGTAGCTATGCCACTTTTTTCCAAATTTAAAAAAATCTTCAAATAAGTTGTTTCAAAACTTAATACTCTACTCTTATTTTGTTGACAAAACTGCATTAATCTGGATTTGATGAGGTTTGTTTTGTAGCTATAGACATCATGAGTGGGGAAATGCATCACCATTTGAACGACAACCTGTGGGACTCTGACCCTTTCCTGTACGACCTCATCAAGAAAGAACGCGAGCGACAGTCGTCAGGTTTGGAGATGATTGCTTCAGAGAATTTCACCAGTGTCCCTGTTTTGCAGTGCCTCAGTTCGTGTCTGCACAACAAGTATTCAGAGGGGCTCCCCGGACAGAGGTGAGGACCTCAAGAGGTTGGTTTAGGTACTTTATAACTGGCTGACTGAGACCACAGCTAAGAGGTTGGTCTCATATCATTTACCTTTAATGATCTAAGACATTACTCTTGTGTTAGACTGACCTGCTGATGATAGGAAGATCAGAGTTCAAATCCTGGTCGGGTCTACCGAGGGCGGTTTTTCATTAATGGTTATCCTCTATACTTCCACACAAATGGAGGAAGACTACTTCTAAAATACTTTCTTCCTCATCCCAACCTCAACAGATTAAATATAGATGTGTTTAACCTGAACTAATAAGATGTGATGGTTAAAAAAAACCTTCAAAATGTTCTTAAGCTTTTCACCCGTTTTAGTTGCATGCAGGATAATCGTGCACGATACCTGATTCTCCTTATGGAGTCACTGCTTGAACATTCACAGGGTGGCCACAGGAACTCACTTCAAATTACTCGACTTTTCCAGGTCTCCCCCACCCCCAAAATCAATAATCTATCTGTGACCTGTACTGATGAGAATGTTGACAAAGGTGTCAGGTTCATCTCTGGCTTCTTGGTGCTGTGAAGGTCAAGGCTCAAATCGCAAACAAGTATAATTAAGAATCATATTCTTAATGGTTTCCCACTCTTACTCCACAAAAACGCTTGTTCATTTCCTTTGAATTATCCTTCTCATTCCATTCAAAACATTAATAAACTAAATAGCCGGTAGTATTTGACTTGACTATCAATGTTATGTGTGTGTGTTTGTGTGGAGCAGCATAGTTCTCCCAGGGTAGGAATAAGCGTTCATTTTGTGTAAAAACGTTTACTTGCAGTTCTTAAATAACTATGTCCACACTGTATAATTTGTGATGTCACAGGCCGCATCCAAAATGCATTGCTCAGGAGACAACTGTATGATTTAGGAGACCGCTTACATTGCATGTAACATAGAAAGTATCATGATAATTCATGGCTAATTAATCACACACTTAAATTTATCATTTAATGCCTTAAAAATGTTCATTTTAATCTAATGTACGTTAATATAAGTTGATATTTCAAGAGGTAAGGTTTTATGCCTCTGCGATGACCTTTTAAATACTGTATGTGGCTGTACTTGGTTAAGAATTGGATACTTGTCACATCCTTTAGCCCCACATATTCAAGTATGTCATTTGTGCTTCCATGTCTCACTTGATGTCCCAGTTGTAAACTCTACCTAGTAGACAAGGTAAGCTAAATCGCACTTTGGTTAGAATTAGCTTAGAAACGGAACACTATGATTTGCTTGGAAAGATGTAAAGAATAAAATAAAACATATTAAAGATGATAAATTTTAGTCTAAAATTTGTTTAATATGTAATTAAACAGGTTTAAATTACCACTTCCTATATTTTATTCACAAATAAATACTTTTTTTTGCTTAACTTAACCTGACTAAATTAGCCGAATATGACTCTTGGATTCAATTGTGGCCCTCAGGCACTTTTAAGTTGGTACCCAACCCCTGATGTAATATCTATATTAGTAAAATGAAGGGTTTGTCTTTCTGTCATAAATGTTGTGCAATATCTATCGCACGCAGTGGTCTGAAATTTTAAAATAATTAGTGCGAACAAGCACACCTTGAAGCCGGAATTTTAAAATTTCTATTTGATGTTTTTAAATTAGGCCTAACACTGGGCTGGAAGAAATAAAATGAAGCGTTTTTTTAATTTTTTTAAAGCAAAGAAAAGCATTGCCTGACTACTTCTGCTAGTATTAAATAGACTCAAAATCCCGACTAGAGATACCAATAGTACTGCCACTCATATTTTCCCTGATCGTTCTTTTTGTGAGTGGTGGTCTTGAGGCGCCATGCTCTCAATAGCCTAGCTTACCGGTGACAGGGATGTTAAGGCTTGAATCTCAGCCAGAGTGCACTAGTATGGTTTGTCCACATGTGATTTATGACATGCCTAAGTCATTTAGGCCTATAGTCATGGTATTTAATGTAATACATTAATACACACCTAATAACACTTTTCTCTTGCTGGGTAGGCAAGAAACTGTCCATATAGCTCAAAAAACAACACCATACTTAATCCACCCTCGCTAGCTTTCTTCACACTTCCATATCCATGCGTACTCACTTAGCTTCAACAACATTCATACACCGAGTCAGACATGCTCTTTATTCTTAAAACTCTTATTAATGTTTCATTTTCACACATTTGTCTACCACATTTAGCCACGTCTTACATGACCTACCCCTTTCGTTTGATCCACACATTCTACCTTCATATATTTGCTTCGTCACTCGATCCACATTCATCTTCTCAACATGCCAAAACCAACGTAAGGTGCTTCTTTCACATTGACAGATTGGATTTCCTTTCAAACCGCACTCCTTAAGCACCCATTCGTTACCGACTCTGTCCATAAAAGTTTTTCCACATACATTACTTAGATATCTCATTCCAACCGCATTCATCTTGCTCTTGTGTTTCTCCTGACAAACCCACACTTCACACCCATACAACAATGTTTGCATCAATACACTTTTATATACTGCCCTCTTTGCCTCTTTCGCTACTACTTTAATCTTTGCAATAGTCCACATACACCAATTATCCTCCGAGATGCATTCTCCCTTCTATTGATTTCACCATCCATTCTTCCATTTTTACAGAACATTCTACCCAGATACACAAAATTATTCACTTGTTCTAACAGTTTTACTTCTAAACTAAGCTGACAATCATTTCCTGATCCATCCTTATCAGAACTATCCCCTTAGTTTTGGAGACATTTATACGAATATCTGTGAATGTGAGGAATGCCAGGCCTCCACCGTGGTTCGGATCCCACGTTAAACTGTAGGTCCTCCATTTCATCTCACAATCACCCTACCATTACACATTAGCGTAAGTGCGTACAACCCGAAGGGGTAGTAAGACGCGGTGCTAATAATAACGATAATAATATATGAATATCCATTCTGCCTGTCGTCACTTTCATTCTCAACCATTAATACGACATCATCTGTCAATAACAACATTCTTACATTCACACTGTTCATTGGCACACCACCCACACCCTCACAAGCATCCCTCCTACACTTACTTATCCATGAAAGCATTAAACAACCATGGAGACACATCACGACCTTGTCTAACACCCTGATCCAATGTCAAACCATTGGCTCAACGCTATCCACCCTAATGCACACTTTCTTCCTCACTGTCGTACATTTTTAAATCACTTGTTGCAATGCAAATATCTGGTCCATACAACCTGTACCTGGCATGAAACCACATCGTAAACTCCAAATCTTGTCCACAATTTTTTCCATACATCCTCTCAATTAAGAAACTTTCAAAAACTTTGCCTGGAGTACTCAAAAATCTAATTACCTTATAATTTTTAAATTCACTCTTACTACCTTCACCTTTGTACAAAAGACAATTACCTCATTCTTTCAGTCATTAGTAACATTCTAAATCCCAGCACACACATTAAACAACTCACACTGGCAAAACGTTGCATGGCCCCATACTTTAACATTTTACTTGTGATCCCATATATGTGTACAGCTTTGACATTCTTTAACACTTTAATAGTTTTTAACATCTCAGCCTTGTTAGTTCTTTCACTCATGATAACATTTTCCATATTTTCTGCTACTTTCTACATTTTTTAAATAACATATTTCCAATTTTTCTGGTACAACCTTGCAATAATGATGAAATAGCAATGTCACTCGCCGCACACACATCCATTATAAGTATGGCACTGAAAGTGTTAATACTTTAATATTATAATGATAGCCTCCTCTGTGATTCATTGATACTACATTTTTTAACGGAAAATTTCCATCTCTACCTAAAGGTACTATGGGGGGAACGAGTTTATTGACGAGATTGAGCTGCTGGCTCAAAGCCGTGCACTGGAGGCATACGACCTGGACCCTAAGGAGTGGGGAGTGAATGTTCAACCCTACTCCGGCTCTCCTGCCAACCTCGCTGTGTACACAGGCGTCGTGGAGCCACATAGCAGGATCATGGGTAACACTAGATATACTAATTTAAAAACATAAGTTAAAGTGTGGGAGCTTCAAATCCTTCAAACCCCAAAGAAGATTCAAGATTCTTAAATGTCTTCAAATTTGAAATTTGATTTGTTTTTTTCTTCGAGTTATTCTGCTTATTAGTTGCTTAGCCTAACTTAGAACACACCTAGCATTAAATCCCCAAACCATTAATTAACCTTGGGATTCGAGACTTGTGGACAAAATGAAGACTTGAATTAAAGAAACCTGCTAGATGAGATTGAGCGGTAACTATCCATGTTCTTCAAGAGACCGCTATATGCTCTTTGTCCAGTGGCAGCAGTGTAAAGTGTGAACTGTGTTTTTCTTTTAATTGTAAAAGCAATATTGCATTTGATCCCTAATATGTGTTTCTATCCCTCTTTCCTGAAAACATATCGTTGCCTAAGAGGGCCAAATAAGATGTGAAAGAGTCTAGACCCAAAAGTAGTAGAAGATGTATCGAAAAAAATTAAGTCGAGAGACAAATAAGGGAGTCAACTAATCAGTATTACCTGTTTGGCCTCCAAAAGCTCCAAACCAAAGACAAGATACATGGAAGCGACATTTACAAATAATTAAAAGTACACTTAATAATTGATGAATTTTATTGTTACTTTATATCAGTGCTCCAGGATATTACTTTTAATGTCGGATGAAAGAGAAGTCGAGTAAAGGGCAGTATTTTTACAGATTTTATATCAAAACAATTTTTTGATTACAATAAATCAAATACTAACTCTCTAGTAGAAACAGAGTTTAATTTTCTTCACATGGTGACCTCAACAATTCTTGAATATCTGTCGAGGATGTCCTGAAATTAAATGACAACTGTTTCTATTGATTTTAAAAGTTTCTCATCTAATGCCGCTATGCTCATAACAGATATTCACCAAGAGAAGAAAATTAAATTATATATTTCTATTGGCACAATGTTTGATTTATTATGGCCAAAAATTTGCTTTGCTATAAAAACTGCTAAAATATGGTTGTTAACTCGCGTACCCTACACTCCCATCTTAATATAATATCTTGATATTGGATCGTACAACTATACAGGTGGTGACATTATAGTGCATTTAGTATCCAGATAGTACATTTAACAACTCTGGCTGTGGTTGTCCCAAGCTACTGTAGCCCCATGGCTTATTTGGTGCTGACTGACAGCTAACAACTGACAGCTAAAAGCTTTGAAAAGTTACCAGACAAAATTATGTATCCCTACGCCGAGCCATATGATCTGCAAAAACATGTGTTTAGCAGCTATCACTTCTGACCGTCAAAATTTAGGTATTATACCTAAATGGTTGACTGTTAGAAGTCAGCTGTGAACTGTCAGTCAGCACCAAAGAAGCCATGGAGCTACTGTAGATATCTTTGTCTTGAATCCTCGATCACAACAGGCTGAGCTTTGAGCTTTTCCCCTTGTAATCAAATGGGTTTACTATGGACAGCGGTAATCAACTATCTCAGTAGCATCATTCAAAAGAGAAAAAAACAATTTTCTAGAATATGGATCTGAGGGTGTTCGGTCCCTGGGTAGCTACTTTGGACTCAAATACGCCCACCGTTTGAATTTGAAGCAAAGTCGAATAGAATGATGAGAGATTCCCAAAGTAAGACCCAAGTTTGAATATTAAAAAAAAAAAAAATTGCATAACTATATTACAGCTTTAAGTAATAAATTCATTTACAAAATGTTATGCTTCAAAAATGACTAACTATTTCGTCTTAAAGTTACAGTCCCAAAATGTAATTTAACTATTCAATATTTTGTCGTGGGAACATTATTTAGCAATGTTCATAACAGCACAAAATGACAAAAATTGAACATAAATTTGTATTATAACTTTACTTAACTATTTTGGAAAAACCACCCTCATTACACTCGACCTAGATTCGAACCTTGATCGCCTTGTCATCAGCAGTTTAGTCTTCTGCGAGAATAGCGAGTTAGACCATGCAGCCACTGAAGCGGGTTATTTGAAGTTGAATTGAAATTTTGGAAGCTTCCCACACCCCTAGTGTTCATTGTAAGTTTAATGCCTTAGAATGCACGGCCAACAGTGTTTATAATTTAAAACTAATTGTTAATATTTAGAGCTCTACTAAAATGAGATAGTGGAGAGGGAGTAAGAACCCAACAAAGAAGTTATTGTACAACTTGCTATTGGAATGTCAACTATGTAAACTGGTCTTGAAGGGAGGAGAGTAAGTCTCAGATTCGAATTCGGGATGCCAAAGTAAAATGAAGATTCAAATTTGAGTTTCAGATTTGAAAAATAGTGGATTTTATCCAATTCTATTTAAAAACAATTTCTTTTAGATTTTTAAGATCACAGGTCTAATTTTCTTTCAAATAACTATGATAAATTTACTAAACCCAGACTTGATTCGATACTTTGATACTTCATGAAAAGTTTGCTCGAGATCGACTCGAATGAGAAAACTGGTGCTTGCAGACCCCTCTGATAATCTTATGTCACATCATTACAACATCTTCATTGTGTAGTGTAGGCTACGTGGCCAGCTTCGAAATTTACTTGTCCTGGAGCTTGCCTTGCACCCAACATTATTAAAATATTTGCGACTCACTAAGATCATGGTTGTACACCCTTCGCCCATGAAACGGCAATGTGTCTTAATCAACATTGACTCAATTTTACAAGCGATAGAAAAATCTTTACTACTCTTTTAGCCGAAGGGAATGTTGTATCAAACATCACATTGAAATGTTTGGAACAAGACATTTTATTTATCTCGAAAATAAGATAGACATTTTTGAGGATTATGAGATATTAACAGAAAATGTAGATACAACGCACAAGTCTAAATATGTTTAATATTTTGCCAAATTTGTGGGCTACAGAATTTTGTCGAAAGTGAAGGCCATGGGAATGAAGTTTGTGAGAAGCATGTTAGCTGTCAAGAGGATAAACAAGATTAGGAATGAAGTTATCCGGGAAAGAGTAGGAGTACAGAGAATACATGATATATTAGAGGAAACAAGATTGAGATGGTATGGGCATGTAATGAGGACAGAAAAAGAGAGACTGCCAGAGAGAATAATGGAAATGAAGTATGTAAGAAAAAGACCGCAAAGGAAGCCAAGAAAGAGATGGGAGGAGTAGATAGCAGAAAAATTTAAAGTGAGAGGAGATGAATGGAAGAATGGTAGAAGGATAGAGAAAGATGGAGGCATTTTACTAAACTGAACCAACCACAGGCTAGAAAATGATGGTGATGGTGATTAATGTCTCGCACTTTTTTTCCCCAAAGATGCCCTTTAAAAACTAGTTTTAATTAGACATTCAATGCTACTAGTAAAATTCGTTCAGCCTAGTGTAAAACTCTAGAACACGTGCAGACTTGCAGTTGAAACACTGTCCTACAAAATTAGAATAAATAAATAATTTAATAATAGTAATTATTACTAACAAAGGGTTTAACATATTCTTGACCTTCAGTCGTTGTCCAAGCAATATGACTCGACAACACAAAGGCTTGCATGACTGACCTCGGTTGGCAAGTCTATTTTTATAAAGCTGCAATAAGTGATGTACAATTTACATACAACGTTGCCATGCTTCTCTGAATGATTAACTACAATTATAACAACTCTCTTGGCTCCAACCGATTGCTGTTTTTTTTCTATCAATTTTAATATTTTTATCAAACAGATTTTGTGATTCCATTGAAATTTTCTCATTATAGGTAGTTAAAAGTATATCTGTGTCCCTCAAATACTTGAATGTCGAGGATTCTGAAAGATATTCAGCATTTGAAGATTAAAAAGAACTATTTATGATTTTAGGAAAAATGCCTTTTTTAAACTTTTGGTTTTATAGAGCTATTATGATATTTATTATTTATTTATTCCAATCTAATTCGAGGACAATTTTAATATTGAGTTATCATGTTATTATTCTTTTACTTATATAAATGTGGAATACACTTTTAAAATGTTAACTGAAAGTATGTAGCATAACTTCCTAAAAGAGGAATCCAAAAAGCTGTGTTGCATGTGCACCACTCCTATTGAAGCGTTTTGATAGGATGGAACTAGTGATGGTACCCTCGAATCCATAACGATATTTAAGACTTGAGAATTAAAGAAAATTTTATATTTGAGACTCAAATCGCTAAAAAAAAAAGATTTGAGACCCAAATTAAAAAAGAGAGACATTCAAGATTCAAATCCTTATTAAAAAAAATCAACGATTCAAAACCCAAATTCTAGAAAAAACCAATGATTCGAGACCAAAATTCTTAGGAAATAGTTTATTTTTTTATTTTTCCATTTCTTAAGTGAAATTTGTTTTAGAACTCTAAAACTGCTTATTGGTTTCTCAGAACCAATTATAATTATCGGATGAACTTAACAACCAGCTCGAATAAATGGATGAAAGTTATAATAAATGGATTAAATGAAAGAATGTTAACATTTAGTTACCATTTGTATTTTTCTATTACACTGCATCTTTATATTTCCTTGTTCTTAAGTTTTTCCAAAATTTAGATTCAAATTTGTAAAATAGTGGATTCATCCCAACTTTAGATGAAATCTAGGGCTTGATCATCGGGGTATAAAAGCTTTGAAAAACTTTTGACTTCACTTCAAATAGTGATCAACTTCAAAATCAATTTGAAAGTAACAAATATATTTAATGTTAAAATACAAACTTATACACAATTTCAATCATTTTGTGTCATGATATATATTGCAAATTGATGTTCTCATGATAAAAGTCTATAATAATTAAATTACATATTGTGATAAAACTTGATTCATCAGATTAATTCGGTTCAACCACTTCTGCTACATGTATACAAAACAAAAGAAAGGAAGAAGGTTTCACATTTTTTTCCATTGAATTTTTTCCACTTTATTTCCTCTTTTCCCTTGATGAGCTATACAAAGTTAAACATTTTATACCTAAAGTTAAATAACTATGCAAGTAATTGTAAAATATTCTAGCTTCGATTAGGCTTCATTTCATATTATTGGATATGACTTTGCTTTGAATTGAAAAAGTGTATACCGCACACCCCTCCCTATTGATCGATAATGAAAGGAAGCCATTACTTTTTTTTCCTGTTGGCAGCATTGTAAAGGTAAACCTCGTTGTTTGTGTTAATTTCTTTAATTGCTCTTAAGCTGTTTATCTTGCACCTTTTCTAATGCTTATTAAAAAGACAGATGTTTTTTTTTTCTAATCTATTTACGCTTACATTTTAGGTTTAGACTTGCCGGATGGCGGCCACCTCACTCATGGCTTCTTCACAGCGACCAAGAAGATATCTGCAACATCCATTTTCTTTGAGTCGATGCCTTACAAAGTGAACCCCGAGACTGGGCTGATAGATTACGACAAACTGGCCGAGACTGCTCGCCTCTTCAAGCCTAAACTCATCGTGGCAGGTCAGGACTTCCTTTATAGGAATATTAGGATTGAAACTAAGGATGGTACCTTTGAATCTTTAAGGATATTTGAGACTTGTGGTTTCAAGAAAATATCGGATCTTAGATTCAAAACATTATTTGTGTTGTTTGGGGTTTTTATGTTTGTATATTGTTTAGGTGTGTTTAATTTGAAATGTTTGTACTGTTTCATGTTGGTGCACTGTTTACGGTTTTTTCGGCAGTTTGTTATCATTTTGGGCTGTGAGCAATAAGCCTCTTCTTGTTAAAGGATACAAAACTATCAATCTCCGACTGCGTTTATCGGCTTTGAACAATTCTACAATGCAAAAATTACGATACTCGTTTGTGTATCTTCAATAGTATACTAACATACAAAATCTGTGTACATACATATTCATTGTGTGGTCCATATCAGAACTTTAATACAATATACCTTATTATCAAACATATAGTAAGAAAGTGTAGAAACACTGTAAAATAATGTAAAGTAAGTGATAGTGAAGGAAGCCAAACCGAACGGAGAGTTAGGTTAGGTAGATAGAAAAAAATACACTTCTCTATTCATTCCTTCTCTTATTTTCTTTTTGAACTCTTACACTTCCCACTTTTTCACACTTCCACAGCTACACATTGTTTTTAATTTTCAAAAATATTCCCTTTTCATAAGAAGAGACACATAAAAACACAAAAAAAATGCAAATAAAGATATGTTATAGAAGTACAATTTTGGTGTCGCAGGAATCAGCTGTTACTCTCGCTGCTTGGACTACAAGAGGTTCCGTCAGATTGCGGATGAAAACGGGGCGTACTTGTTCTCAGACATGGCTCATATCTCTGGACTGGTAGCTGCCGGGGTCATTCCCAGCCCGTTTGAGTACAGTGACATTGTGAGTACCACCACTCACAAGACGCTGCGTGGTCCCCGTGCCGGAGTAATCTTCTTCAGGAAAGGTACGTGATACTCTGGAGCTATCTAAGAAGCCTGACTCAGATTAAAAACCAGGGCTCTCAATCCCCTAATATCCAGCCACATTACCTGGGAAATACTCGAGTGAAAAATAAATAATTAATTAATTTTATCAGTATGAGAATTACATTTTTTCAAATTCGAAGCAAAGTCGAATCGAATAATATGAAATATTTCCAAAATTGAATAAAAGTTTCAATATTTAAAAAAAAGTTGCATAAATAGAGGGCTTTTAGGGGTGGTCCCTAAGTCCCTTTTTTAAAGTTGGTCCATAAAAGTTCCTATTTTTGACATTTTGGTCCCTAAGTCCCTTTTCCTTGATACAAATTACTAATAAACCAATAATGATATAACTCTATAAGGAAAACCTCTTTTCGCTTTATGAGGTAATTGTATTATATTTGGAAGAAGGTACAGGAAAGGGGGATAGAAACATATAAAAGGGGAACAAACACAATATGGCCTTTACAATGAAAAGAAGAACACAGTTCACACTTTACACTGCTGCCAATAGACAAAGAGGTAATGGCTGCAATTGGAAGAAAATCGATTGTTACCATCCAATCCTCTGACCTAAGTTTAATCTTAAGAGAACTCACGAGGAGGGAGTGTGAAACGAGCAATGACAGAGAAAAAAAAAGGGATTACTGTAATACATCTTTTGACTTCTGTAGAGTTTTAAAATTGTTCATTGACTTTGGACCTTGTTGGCTAGGTGTAAGGTCGGTGAGCAAGACAGGTGAGAAAGTTCTGTATGACCTTGAGAACAAGATCAACCAGGCCGTGTTCCCGGGCCTGCAGGGGGGGCCCCACAACCACGCCATTGCTGGTATAGCCACTGCAATGCTGCAAGCCAAGACCCCTGAGTTTCGAAAGTACCAACAGCAAGTGAGTACCCAGAGATATTGAAAACGGAGGAAGGGGAATCCATTTTTGTTCCGTGACACTGCCTTGTCCTTTAGTGTACAGTTTTTTTCCAAGCACCGTGTTTTACTATCCGTTTGGTTAGATGCAAGTGTAATAGTAACACTCGTGTGTTAGGGATAAAGAATGTTGAATTTAGAGTTAATATACCCGAATTTGTATGATGAGATAATGGAAAGCCATCCAGGGAAAAATTCTACCCACAATACACCTGACCGGGATTCCAACCTTGATCTCCATGTCATCTGCAGTTTTTGTTTGTGTAAGTGATGCCTTAGACCATACGGATACCAAAGCCGATTTTTAGTGTACAATTATTATAGAATCACTCACTAATTTGTTTTACTATATTCTTTATTATTCTTATAATTAACAATCCAAACAATCTTCTAAACACGTTTTTCTAGAGCTTACAACCAAGGCAGAAAGCTTTGTAGAGGATGTACTTAATATAAAAATACTCTTTAATGATTAAATATTTTCTCTAGAAACACTGAATTAATCAAAATAACCATGCTATGGATGGAACCTTCAAATCCTTAAGAATATCAGGTCCAAAATGGAAAAAAAAAATGAAAAACTTTAATGGAATTTGTCTTAGAGATCTTAATACTTCTTATTGGTGGTTCAACCACAACATAATTACAGAAACACCTGCTTCGGTGGTCAAATAAGCTAAGGGGTCACTTTCGCAACAGACTAGACTGCCAGGTTCTAATCCCAGTCAGGGGTACTCAAGATGGTTTTTATTAATTGGTTTCCTGCTATCCCTCCGCACAAATGCTCATACACTTCCTGTAAATTCAACCTTCCTCATTCTTAACTCATTAGTGTGATTAGTATCTATGTATATAACTTAAACAGTTAACAAAAGGTGGTGCTACAAAATATAGGGACAATTTAACAACCAGACTCAGACCATTTATTTAACATTTAAATGAATGTATGAATGCTATGATAATAGCATCTAGCAAACAATTTAACATTTATTTACTATTTCTTTGTTATATTACTTTGTTATATTCCTATTTTCTCTTACGTTCATAATTTTTACCAATATGAAGATTATAATTTGAGGTTTGAAGTAAAATTGAAGATTCGGATTAGAAAAGTTGATTTGACCCATCTCTAAAAATAACTTTAGGAATAATACTAAAATCTTGATCACGCCTTTGAATCTTAAAATATTCTTAAATATTTGAGGATTCATAGTCATCCTTAATTATATTGTTGTTCGTAGGTAGTGAAAAATGCTAAAGTGCTGTGCAGTGGTCTTCAGTCTCGAGGCTACAAGATTGCTACCGACGGTACTGATGTTCACTTGGTTTTGATAGACCTACGGCCGTCTGGCATCACCGGGGCCAAGGCCGAGAAGATTCTTGAGGAGATATCCATCGCTTGCAACAAAAACACTGGTAACTCATCCTTCTTGAGGTTCACATTCAAACCATGAATAAGTCATTAGTTTTATGAAACTCACAATTTGTTGTATACTGGTCAAATAATGTGAGTTGATCAATAAAAATAAAATGTAAATATCGTCAAATGAATTACTTGAAATCCTAGGAGAATTTGTTTATTAATTATTTTAAAGGCCTATGTATATTTTGGGGATGGACGCAAAAAGCATTTCTAGATTGGCAATGGGATGAGAATTGAGTCAAAATATCGGGATCTGGACACTGAGAGGTTTTTTTTCTATTAGTTTAATAAACTCTGAGCCCCTCATTTCCTAAACCAATTTAGAAGTTTCATATGTTCACTATTTTTTTACTTTTTTAATTATATAAAAGTATTTAAATTTTCTAACATACTTAAAAAGGTTTTTTATTGGTTTTTTACATTCCTAATTCACCTTCAACATAGATCTTGATTTTAAAATAAAAAATAAATAAATCCATACATTTCTCAAAACCTAATTTAAATTTTAAATGTTCAAGCTCTTCAGGTTATTTGAGCTTCCCCTCTCCCCCTCCCTCCTTTCACATTTAAATAAACTTTGATCCGCCTCGGTGGCGTAGTTGGCTAACGCACTTGTTTCAAATTGAGCTCTACTGCTGAGGACAGGGAGATCGAGGTTTGAATCTTGGTCGGGTGAACTGGGGGTGGTTTCTCCTAAATGATTTTCCACTATCCCTTCACGCAAATGTGGGTTCACTTTTTCTAAATTCAACCTTCTCAATTCCTAATCCATTAGCCTAATTAGTACTTAAGTGTATAACCCGAACAAGTAGTATAACGCAGTGCTAAAAAAAACTTTGAAAGAAACGCCTTTCCATTTTCTGGATTTTTATTTTCAAAATTAAGACATTTTAAGTAGTCTTTACACCTACCTGATAAATTTCAAATCTCCTACCACACAGAAAAGTAGTTTATTCATTTAGTTTTGTAAATTTCAAAGCCTCCACATTTCTCCAGACCCCACTTAGAAAGAGAGAATATATAGCACTATTTTGATATTTGGAGTGATCTTTTTTATATTACTGGCAAATTTAATTTTCCACCTAACCTAAAAGGTTTTTTCTACTTATATACTACCCTCACACCTTCATCGTCTCGTGTTCCATTTTGAAATTTAAAATTTTCATGCTTTATTGTAGACGTCAATAGACTCTAAGCTTGCTTGCCAAATTTCAGTTTTATCCCACACAGAGAAGTTGTTGTTTGTATTAGTTTTGGACAATTTTTGTCCCCGTACCCCAGCATTTCTCCATTTCTCTTAGATTAAACACTGAAAAAAAAAAGGATAGAAGGGCAGGGTCTACACACTTACCAGAAAACTGTAGGCTTCAAAGTTTAAAATTGAAACACATTAAAACATATAATTATGTGATTCTTGGGGTACATCAGTCCCCTTCTCCAGCAGGAGAGAGTAAAGCACACTAATGTACTGTGAATGTAATGTAATGTATTGTGAACTCTGAGGCCTACAGTTTTTTAATAAGTGTGAAGGCCTTTCTCTTCTATCCTCCTTTCAATGTTTAATCCAATATAGCCGCTTGGCGCCATTCTTCCAGTTCTCTTAGAAAGTTATATATTTATTTAGTTAATTGGAGGAGTCAGTGAGTCTCACATCTTTCTGCCCCACACCACCCTCTTAGAAGAAGAGACTTAAAAACCCCTCAAAAGCTCTCACCCAATTTCTAGAAAGAAACCTTCATTTTAAATTTCAACATTCTATGTCCGCTTGTTCAAAAGATTGATCAATGAATTTTGAAAACTTTCAACCCCTCGTTCCCTTCCCCCATATAGGTCAAATTTTAAGACTTATTTGTTTATCTGGGACTTTCCTTTTACCTGCCTCCCAAATTTAGATTTCTACCTCATCTAAAGATTTTTTTCTTTTTCTAATTATATGCTGCCACCCCCTTCCCCCACCCCTCCTACTGTATTTTTAAATTTACTATTTTTAAATTTTTATAGCTAAATGTGAGGCTGAATGCATGAAAAAATCGAGGTAAAAATTTAAGGATCAAAATGGAGGGGAAAAAAGGGATTCTGATATCTCTAATTTCAATATTATTTTATAAATATTATCCTTTGACTGATGCAGTGCCAATTTTTAAAACCCTAATTGAATTACTTTTCTAATAAAATAAAATGTGTAACTGTAGCTCGTCAACTGAAGTGCAGTCAGAGGGCTACTCATCTATCTGGTATAGAATCGGGCTCTATGGTCCAATGTTGGTTGATTTGTGTTTCAGTCCCAGGTGACAAAAGTGCATTTAACCCGAGCGGTATTCGCCTAGGGACTCCCGCCCTGACCACGCGGGGGCTCGATGAGGAACACATGGAAAGAGTTGTCGACTTCATACACAGGGGTGAGTTTTTTATAAACTAGGGATCTGATAAAGACAACCATGTCGAAATATATTACTCACTTTGTGTTTAAATGTGTTTGTATGACTATTTATACTATAGAAAACAAAAGAAAGAAAGAAGATGGCACAGTAACTTCCTTTACTAACAAAAAATAAATAAAGGCAGAAGGCACAAATAGAAAACAAAAAAAATCAGAAAAGTTGTTTGAGTGATATAAGTAACAATAGTCTGATAACAGACTGCTGTTCCTCAGACGCACGCAACTCGCCCGGTCGCGGAAACTGGTTATAAGACTCTTGTGCCCTAATATCAGAAATCTCATGACATAGTTAAATATATAAATAATTAATAACCTATGTGTGCTCCTAAGATAAAAAACCAATTTACCACAACATAAAGGAAATACAAGAGGTCAATTTTAAATTGTAAAAAGGTATGAAAACCACATATAATAAATACGATTAACATAGTGTTAGAATATTTTAAAGGTTGAATATAAACAAACAACTTCTCACTTTTCTTTCTTCACTTTCCACTCTTGTTATAGTATAGTTGATGCTATTTTTTCTAGCAATCTCAAGAAAAAAAAAGAAAAAAAGAACGACATCCGCTACTTAATCAAAATTATAGTTTCTATATAATTAATTATCTTACAAATTGACCTAGTTGACCTTAATTCACATATAAAATACCAAGTAGTAAATTTTTTGAAACAACCCACTTTTGTTTAATTTCAAGTGTGTAAAATACATTTAAAAATAACACATTGAACTTGAATAATACTTTGATATTAATTTTAATGTACTAGTAATTTTTTTAAACACTTTTCACAAAATTTTGGTGTTTCTAGTAATAAAAAAAATTCCTTGACTTAAATAAGTTGGTTTCAGAATGGTATTATATATTGTTGCAGGTCTGGAGCTCTCTAAAGAAGTGACCAAGATTTCTGGTCCCAAGCTTGTGGACTTCAAGCGAGTGTTGAAAGAAGATCCGATCATTGCGTCCAAAATAACTGCTTTGAAGCTGGAAGTAGAAGTCTTCTCCAGATCTTTCCCACTCCCAGGGCTGCCATTACTATAGTGTTGAAGGAACTTTCTCGAGTTTTTGTAAAGAGAATGAATGATCTGCTATTCCTAAATGTAGCCCCACCATTAGCTTTACAAAAATATTTTTACTTTCTCCTGAGGATTAAAAAAAAATCTGATACAAGATTTGAAGGGAAAAATCTACAAATTTTGAATCAGATTTTTTTTTTATATTGGCTCCAATTCTGGTTCCTAGCCATTTTATTTCAGGGTTCTGATTCCTAGCCATTTTATTTCAGGGTTCTGATTCTTTTAAAAAACCTGTTAATTTTGTTTATCAGTTCTGCTTTTGGTTCAACTCCCAACGCAACTTAAAATAGAAAATTAAAACCATTTAGAGCACTCAAAATGTGTCAACTGCATAGGATACAATTTAATTCCAGGCTTATGACATGGTAATCATAAGACAAGAGCTATAGCGTTACACCCATTAAAAGTAACCCTAAAATTCAAAATTAGAGCAAAGCACAGCTCTCCTCTATACATTTTATGCACCCTTTCCGCTTTTGGCGACATTTAATAATAACAATTATAAAAGCCATGTGATGTGCTGATACATCGTGGAGAAGGGACTAATGAGATGTGGTTGCTCGGTGGGGACGCAAAACATTGGTGGAGACTTGTGTCCACATACAAGTTGGTGTAGGCGTGGGCGAGGTTACCGATTCAGGGTGTACTAACTTGTATCTGGCAATTATTGTCCACTTTGTACTAGCCATTAAAAATAGAGCCTAGAAAAATTATTTTTTTAATACATATTTTGTTTTTCCAGCTTCTTGTCTTACTACCCAACTAGAATATATTCATATTTACATTGATAAGGGATGAGCAAGGTATAATTTTTAGGAAATGTTTGCATGGAGATAAAGTGGGAACCATTTAAGGTTAAAAATCTTGATATAACCAGAAGCTATTCAAAGCTACCTGTCACAGATCAACTAGATAAGGTTAAACCAGCGCCTTTGTCTGAATGCTCATCAAAGTGGGTTTTATTCTTGTTCTTATCTCAATTTTCAAAGCTTTATTTAAATTTTCTTGAAATGTAAATTATACTTGTACATTCCTATTATAGAGGTCACAAACAAGTGAACCTTTTTAAGTTTGAGATTTACTTTAGTTTTTATGCGGTAGGTATGCTCAATCATATATATATATATATATATATATATCATGTATTAACATTTTTATTGATTTAAAAAAATATATTCTTTTGTTTCAATGGATTTCCATTGAAGAACTTATATTTTTAGCACAGCGTCATACTACCCGTTCGAGTTATAAGCATAATATTTACTAATAATTAGATTGTGCTAGGGATCCTAAAGGTTGAATTTATAGGAAGTGTACCCACATTTTCATGGAAGAAGAGTGGAAAACCATTTAGGATGAACCACCCTCAGTACACTCGACCGGGATCGAACCTCAAACTCCCTGCCATTGGCATCTAATTTATTTATTGCGAGAGTGAAGCCTTAAGTAAGACCTTTAACTGGCAGAGTTAAATTGATTGGCTAACCTCTGCCGAACAATTTGAAAAAGGAGGCAATTAAAAAAAAAAGTTTTCCCAACTACCAGCCCATTAGTAGTTTTTGTTCTTTTATTATGTGATCTGGTGGTCTAGGGGTAAGGTGTCTCGACTTCTGTGCTGGAGGTCCGGGGTTAAATCCGCGGTC
>CABFOW010005140.1:0-10042 GCA_902141385.1 Timema californicum
TTATTATTATTATTATTATTATTATCAAACTTTTTCATTAATTCTAATTATAATGCCTATATTATTGTTATATCACATCATATATATCCATGTTTTTTCATGCTAAAATGACACATTTGTCTATTTACCAAAAATTGAATTCTACTACTAATAATCTAAATCGTTCCTTATTAACTATTAAAATGTTTTTCAAAAATCTAATGGAGAAGATTGGGCATGCAAAAGAAAATATAAAAATCCGAAAGGTGCAAGTGGGTAGTAAAATGGCTATCGTGGAAACCGAATCAGATATTGACACTGAGAAAATCACGAGGCACAAAGAGATGAAAGAGGACCGCGGACTACATTCTTCAACATATCAACTGGTACGGCAATGAGCAATTCTAAAGATGGTGTCTCCCATTAGAATATCGTGGACAAACTCAAACCCTCAGATAGAGAGCAGGGGTAAACCATCTTGTGTACCCAGCCGGTATTCAAACTGGAGTCCTGTGGATCTCTAGGATATAGTCCCACCACACCAGTCAAGCACGCGGCCACTGGGTCAATCCTTATAGTGGTGGGGGTATTAGGTGAACGATCAGCACGCATGATTCTAAATTGGAATACCAGGATTTCCAGATGAGGGGTGGTTTATTTCATTGAAATTTATTCTCCTCGTCCTATATCCTTGGATTGAATTATGGCAAGATGCTGATAGCCTAAGAGTCTAGGGAAAATTATAGAACTAAAAAAAAAGATCCAATGAAGCTAAAACAGGCTTAATCGACATTTAAAATTACAATTATTCAACAAAATATAGAAACGTGAGTGGTTTATTAATGATAACACAATAAAATGAGCTTTAAAATATCTCGCAAACAAACCAACTGACGTTTCAATAATTAGTGTCGTGGTTCTGAAATTAGCCCCCACAATATTGGACATAGTGTTGTTCTAGGGTAGCGTGTATTCACCATAATAATACCCCTTCCTGCCATCAACCTTGCATTATCACGTGAGACCAAGCTGTTGGATGTCCTTGTCTACCTTGCACTCTCGCACGAGACCAAGCTGTTGGATGTCCTTGTCTACCTTGCACTCTCGTGTGAGACCAAGCTGTTGGATGTCCTTGTCTTCCTTGCGCTCTCACGTGAGACCAAGCTGTTGGATGTTTTTGTCTACCTTGCACTCTCGTGTGAGACCAAGCTGTTGGATGTCCTTGTCTTTTTTGCACTCTCGTGTGAGACCAAGCTGTTGGATGTCCTTGTCTACCTTGCACTCTCGCACGAGACCAAGCTGTTGGATGTCCTTGTCTTCCTTGCACTTTCACGTGAGACCAAGCTGTTGGATGTCCTTGTCTTCCTTGCACTTTCGAGTGAGACCAAGCTGTTGGATGTCCTTGTCTTCCTTGCACTCTCACGTGAGACCAAGCTGTTGGATGTCCTTGTCTTCCTTGCACTCTCACGTGAGACCAAGCTGTTGGATGTCCTTGTCTTCCTTGCACTCTCACGTGAGACCAAGCTGTTGGATGTCTTTGTCTACCTTGCACTCTCGTGTGAGACCAAGCTGTTTGATGTCCTTTCTTTTTTGCACTCTCGCACGAGACCAAGCTGTTGGATGTCCTTGTCTTCCTTGCGCTCTCACGTGAGACCAAGCTGTTGGATGTCCTTGTCTTCCTTGCACTCTCGCGTGAGACCAAGCTGTCGGATGTCCTTGTCTTCCTTGCACTCTCACGTGAGACCAAGCTGTTGGATGTCCTTGTCTTCCTTGCACTATCACGTGAGACCAAGCTGTTGGATGTCCTTGTCTTCCTTGCACTCTCGTGTGCGACCAAGCTGTTGGATGTCCTTGTCTTCCTTGCACTCTCGCACGAGACCAAGCTGTTGGATATCCTTGTCTTCCTTGTATTCTCGCACGAGACCAAGCTGTTGATGTCCTTGTCTTCCTTGCACTCTCACACGAGACCAAGCTGTTGGATGTCCTTGTCTTCCTTGCACTCTCACGTGAGACCAAGCTGTTGGATGTCCTTGTCTTCCTTGCACTCTCGTGTGAGACCAAGCTGTTGGATGTCTTTGTCTTTCTTGCACTTTCGCACGAGACCAAGCTGTTGGATGTCCTTGTCTTCCTTGCACTCTCGTGTGAGACCAAGCTGTTGGATGTCCTTGTCTTCCTTGCACTCTCGCAAGAGACCAAGCTGTTGGATGTCCTTGTCTTCCTTGTATTCTCGCACGAGACCAAGCTGTTGGATGTCCTTGTCTTCCCTGCACTCTCGTGTGAGACCAAGCTGTTGGATGTCCTTGTCTTCCCTGCACATTCGCACGAGACCAAGCTGTTGGATGTCCTTGTCTTCCTTGCACTCTCACGTGAGACCAAGCTGTTGGATGTCCTTGTCTTCCATTGCACTCTCACGTGAGACCAAGCTGTTGGATGTCTTTGTCTTTCTTGCACTTTCACGTGAGACCAAGATGTTGGATTTCCTTGTCTTCCTTGCACTCTCGCACGAGACCAAGATGTTGGATGTCCTTGTCTTCCTTGCACTCTCACACGAGACCAAGCTGTTAGATGTCCTTGTCTTCCTTGCACTCTCGTGTGCGACCAAGCTGTTGGATGTCCTTTTCTTCCTTGCACTCTCGTGTGCGTCCAAGCTGTTGGATGTCCTTGTCTTCCTTGCACTCTCGCACGAAACCAAGCTGTTGGATGTCTTTGTCTTCCTTGCACTCTCGCACGAGACCAAGCTGTTGGATGTCCTTGTCTTCCTTGCACTCTCACGTGAGACCAAGCTGTTGGATGTCCTTGTCTTCCTTGCACTCTCGCGTGAGACCAAGCTGTTGGATGTCCTTGTCTTCCTTGCACTCTCGCGTGAGACCAAGCTGTTGGATTTCCCGTAATAAACTCTTATGATGCCAGTTTCTATGTTGGTTAGCTTATGTTTGTTTATGTTAGGCTAGCTTATGTTAGGTTAGGGACAAGAAAATCGTTAAAATAAGGCATTTTGAATGTTAGCGCATTGACGTGACGTATACAATTTCAGGTCCCAGATCAAAATAACTTTCCAAA
Source organism: Timema californicum (assembly GCA_902141385.1). Taxonomy (NCBI): domain Eukaryota; kingdom Metazoa; phylum Arthropoda; class Insecta; order Phasmatodea; family Timematidae; genus Timema; species Timema californicum. Next base: position 3,040 of record CABFOW010005140.1, read on the forward strand.
ATATAATCCGTATGGTAATTAGCTTAGTTTGACCAATTTGGATGTGGTTGACGCTAATCCCACGTAGTCTACCCTAGTGGTATCACGATTAGTTTGGTCTGGAATAGCTATTGGAAGTAGTACAAGCTGGCTACCTTTAGTTTGGTCTTGTAAAACGGACAACCAGTGGCGAGTTCAGGGAGTCCTTGAAGGGAAGGGATTCTGAGGGGAAAATAATTTATATTATATTTAACATTTAGGTACACTTTTTTCTAGAATAGTAATCGTGGCACAGCTAAACTGTGATTATAATCCTCCTGGTCAGTGATCGTGGCACAACTAAACTATGATGACAATCCTCCTAGTCAGTGATCGTGGCACAACTAAACTGTGATTATAATCCTCCTAGTTAGTGATCGTGGCACAACTAAGCTATGATTATAATCCTCCTAGTCAGTGATCGAGGCACAACTAAGCTATGATGATAATCCTCCTGGTCAGTGACTGTGGCACAAACAAACTATGACGATAATCCTCCTGGTCAGTGACTGTGGCACAACTAAGCTATGATTATAATCCTCCTGGTCAGTGACTGTGGCACAACTAAGCTATGATTATAATCCTCCTGGTCAGTGACTGTGGCACAACCAAACTATGACGATAATCCTCCTGAGTCAGTGACTGTGGCACAACTAAGCTATGATTATAATCCTCCTGGTCAGTGATCGTGGCACAACCAAGCTACTAACGTTTAAGACAAGCGGTTCCGTGGACCAACTGCTATGCCTTGCTCTTGATATATAGTATTAATACCAGCACCTCTAAAACAATAGACCTACTTTTAGTTTGGTGAAGTTTTATCCATGATGACCGCAAACAAACGTTTGTATTTTCCAAACCGTATTTCCTCTCATAGGTTTGTACTTGGTGCCCAACCGAGGGACACCACTTGGTGCCCAACCGAGGGACACCTCTTGGTGTTTGTCTTATTGCTACTAATGTATGTGTAGGGGCTGACCCCAACTATCGAACAGAAGTTCACAAAGAGCGGCAAGAAGAGACCTCAAGATCTTGTCATCCCGGATGAAATCAACGCTTTCAAGGCCGAGCAATGGATTGAGAACCTCAAGGTGAGTCCACAAATCTGTCAAAGTGTGGTGTGGTCACTTTACCCTCATTATTGATATTAGCCCGGGACACACTTAGCCCTTGATCTAGTCCTAGTTATGTACTAATTGGATAGAAGCATAAGCCCGTGTACAAATACCACAAGTAAATATATTCGTAATCGAAACGAACTTGGGTCCTCTAGGAACATAGCTGATAGAGTTACTTTATTTAATTGAACTAGAACTTTAAATAACTTCATTACATAGATGAAATTACAAAATCGTCCCTTCTGCCGGAAATATAAGCAGCAACTTCCAGGTGTGGTCACATGGTTTAAATCATCATACTTGCAGTAGGTCGAGGATCGGATCTCAGCTGAGTGATTTCTCCATCCTCTCTCCACGCCAATGTGGTTGCGCTTCCTATGAATGCTACCCCTTGTATTAAGACTTGAACCAGATATTGTGTAAGCGTATAACCAGATGCGGTGTGGAAACATGAATTGTCAACTATGTTTGTACTGGCTTCTGTAGGCTAATGAGATACAACAGGTATCGTACGTATTGTATATTTGTTTTCAGCAACCAGCGGAGTTAGCTGGCTTGGTGCCATACACGGGTAAGTCCCCTCTTTTAAATAATATTTAGCTACCGTGCGGCTTGATTAAAAAATATATATTAGGGCCTTCTAGTAACTAATTATCTTATTTAAAAGAAGGTAGGATGAACGATCATATCTTAAGAAAAATTTTAGCTGTAATTTGACCAGATTAATTTCATAACAAAGATTTGTAGAGAACAAGTCCAGAAAATGAAATAGAAGATCATCTGAAGAATGGTCTACCGGAACACCAGGATGTATCCTAGAACCATAATTTTAACTTAACTTGACTGTGATTGCTCACATTTAACACACAATGTTGCAAATCCTGAACTGTGAAAACTAACGTCACATTAGTATACAAGCCTGGGAGAGAGCTCCATTTAACACGCTTAACACCGCGAGCCAGAGCTTGTCTAGCGAGCATTGATCTCTATACTATAACTGGATGGACATTAAGGCTGAAATTTTCGCTGTCGTCTGTACACCATTGTGTAAGGGAGAAGGGAACTTTCGGGTATCACCTTCTCTCTTACACACCTTCAAGGAAATTTGTCATTTTGACATCGTTCGCTAATTTGTATAAATATACGAGCTACATCAATGTTTGATTAGTCTAGTTCACTGGTTACCAAACTGTGGCTCGCGAGCCCCCCGAGGGTTCGCAAAATCTTTCAAGGGGTCTGCCAAAATATTTCTGTAATGACGGATTTTTGCAGCACTTTGTGAGGAAGGGGGAAGCATTTATAACTGTTTATCGTCTCACCCTGAGGTCAGGTGAACAAAGTGCACGCAGGAGAAAATGTGGCTCAAGGCTTTGGCCTATTTGGCGGACATTTTCTCGAAAATAAACAGTTTAAACCTCTCTTCAGGGGTAAAATATTAACGTTTATATAGTGCAATACCGTATTGAGTAGTTCATAAAAACATAACTTTCGGGGAACGTGTTTAATTAGCACTCAAATGGAGTGCTTTGATACCCTTCACGACTTCATGGTAGGAAAACAGTTTTCTTTGGATGGAAATGTAAAGAACGTGGTTATAGAAGACTTTGAGGGACTTGGAAAAACCTTCAGATAATATTTTACGCCCATGTCCAATAATAATAATTGGATTTGCAATCTCCCGGGAGAGAGAGCAGTTTTGGAATCCTACACATCAAGACTAATACATAATTAGGCTCAATGCTGAAAGTGACTCGAAACTTTATTTATTGTCTTTGGTTACTATTTTAAAGCTCTGTGCCATCCAAAGCAAAAGTATCCTTCTCATTACGTCACGTGAAGAGGTGAGTGGCTTTTAAAACTTGCTAACAATTTTGAATCTTAAATCATCATGGAATTTTGTGATTAAAGGAGAGTATTTCAGTTATGTCAATGCAGCAATTTCCAGTACCAAGTGGGTGGGTGTCCCTGATATGGCCATGCTAAGATGTAAAAAAATAATAATTAACCACCATTTTGAAAAAAAGCAAAACATTTTTTTTTGTAAATCATTCTCATTTTCATAACAAAAATATGTATTCCACATAAAAACAGTTTTACTGGTCCAAAAAACAGAAATTCCAAAAGTATACCTAGTGGCCATATCAGAAACATGTGCACATAATATGGCCACCCTTGCTCCATGTTCTACAAATCGTGTTTTTTTTCAGTTCCATAGTGTAGTTCTGCTCTATTAAATAATTTTGGTGTAAAATGAGTAAACATGATATTAAATAATCGTTTTTGTTAATCAAAAGTGGATTCAAAACAGGATTTTCCATTAAAAATGACGTTTAAATAATTGACATTTACACTTTAGTCCATACAATTCAGTCCATAATTCCCTCTTCTTCACATTTTCAGACATTATTTTATATCTGAAACAAAAAACATTTTTTTATTGAGTAATTTTGTCAGGAGAAAAAATAAATGTGAATTGAGCTTGATATGGCCATGGTGGAGGCCATACCAGGAGGAGGTCAGCTTTCACGAAAATCGTTTGATTATGAACAACTCGTAAAAGATACGTCATCAACGACAACAGCAATCGAAAGAGTATTCAAAACTGAATAGAATACGATGGTTTTAATGAAAAAAGGATTTGAAAAACAAGCGTAAAACAAGGGAGACTTACCAGAGGAAAACAAAAAGAGGTCCTACGAAAAACACAAAACAGGCAACTGACGACATATTGCTCAGCCTGGCTGGGTGGGAAATGATCACGTGACACACTAGGATGCTGATGCCATCTAGGGGATCTCGTAGCTGTCTCTATTGTCGAATGCGTGCTGACGCCGACCTCTTGGTTATTTCCTTATACTTTCTGGTGTGTGTGTGTGTGTTTGTCTGTTCGGAGTCACTTCTCTTGGCAAGTTTGGAGACGTGGGTTGTAGGAGGGGAGGGGGACAGGCTGTAGCTACACATGTCGGATTGCGTGGGGCTTGCTCACAGCTTCTGTCAGTTATAAAGGCGTATATCCCTCGTGCACTTTTATTCGTGTTTGTTAGATGCCAGAAGTGCACAGTACTACAGTGCCAGTGAGTTTCAAGTTGTAAGCTAGTTAGTATTTAGGAGATAATTGACATAAACCCAAAATTCAAATGTTGGTTGACATCAGCAAAAAAAAAGTTTTCCTCACTAAGTTTTAGAGAAAAACTATCAACCGTAAGTAGCGGTAAACTATGTACCGAGCTACAACTCTTAAAAACAATACATAAAACTACGCCATTTTTCAACAGATCATTATAAGACGGTGGAATGGCCAAACGGTTGCGAAAATAGAAATAAATTGTTCTGTTGGCCTTGTTTCTATTTTCTTCAGAAAGAAAAGTATGGAGTAGAAATGTTTTTGACGATTTTAGCCACCTAAATATAGCTCGACAGATACACGAAAATAATAAAAGCCATGGGTTTTTTTTCAATTGAAAACGTTTGGCCGACAAAGCGTGGGCATTATGCTTAATGATCAGCTAGATAAAAGTATCAACCAACATAATGAACTTGTAGAAAAAGACTCACTACATTTTGAAACGCTTAATTGATGCGGTAAGCCTCCTTGGTAAACATGGTCTCATTCAAGCTATCTCTAACATCCTAAAAGATTCAATAAAGACGAAAGTCCAAATTTCAACCTTTGCTGTCATACTTTTGAATGATCGTGTGATTGCTTGGGGCTCGATCCTATCTAGACAAGAGGCTCAATCCTATCTAGACACGAGGCTCAATCCTATCTAGACACGAGGCTCAATCCTATCTAGACACGAGGCTCGATCCTATCTAGACACGGGGCTCGATCCTATCTAGACACGGGGCTCGATCCTATCTAGACACGGGGCTCGATCCTATCTAAATACATACCGAAGAGTCATTTTATAAACATTGGGGTTTCAATTTCAAGGATAATTGTGTCATATCATTCTGTTCCCCTAAGTTGTCTAATGAAGTGTGTGTTCTAACAGATCCTGCTCAGATTGACTCACCCCACCTAGTGCGGACAGAGACGGGAAGGACTGTGTACTACGGGATGTACACATACTTGAAGAAAAGAGTGAGTTGAGCCTGTTGATGTAAGCGAGTATTACTATTTTACATGGACAATTAGCATATAAAGAGATAACTGCGTAAAATAACACTTATTCTTCTTTATTACTCGTCCAATTCACAGGGTTTGTTGTTATTCCAGTGCAATTTTATCTGCAAATACACAGCTTAGTTCTTTTTACTTTCACGTAATAAAACCATTTGCAGCTATAGCTTTCGATATTTATTATTAATATATACAAGGTAGCAATAATGCTGTAGTGAAATATTGTCAATGCTAACCTAAAGAAATGTGTTTGTATTTTCTATAAGGGGTCCAAATTTCCATGTGTAAGAAAGTCAAGGAATACTTGCAACCATACTACTGCTCCTTGGTATAGGACTGGGCGATATATTGATATATCATGAAACACCAGTTTAATATCTACATATATATATATATCACGATTTAAGATGTGGCGATATATCGTCTATCACGGTACAACAGGGTATATCGCTTAACACAGTAGATCCTTTACCACGTGGTACTGTCTACCACAGTATATGGTCCACCGGGGGTATCACTGGGTTGGGGTTGGAAGCTCATTTGTTTGAGATGTACTTGCCCTCGTGATGACTGTTATAACTCAGACGGAACAAGAGATGTATCACCCCTGCCTGCGGGATGTTCCCCGTCCGGGAATCCTGGCAGAGTGCCTCATCGTGGCAGGCCCGGGCTAAATCTTTGTAGAGTTCACCACACACTACATGTTTGGTAGCTAGTACCTTCCTGGAAAGCTGGTCAAGCCACCTTCCAATGTACCCGCTTATAAAATCAGGTCAAAAGAACTTTAAGGGTGACTACTGAGGCTCGGAGCCTAACCTCAGCTTCAAGGTTTAACACCCCTACGTGAGCACCCATCACTCACGGAAAAAGAAACCAACTCCTCCCGCTAATGTAAGCTGGCCAGGTCGGAGGGTTCCCAGTGGTCCAGTGTTGACAAGGATTTATGTGGGACACGAGGGAATTGGTTCCTAAATTGTCCACTGCGAACATTTTAGCGTGTCTTCGCTCGAAGGAGAAAGTCATAATGTGCTAGAGGAGCCTTGTAAGAGATATCTGTTCCCCATAAAAGTGGATGCCAGACCCTAACAAGGCAGATGAGTTTCCACTTTGAAAAGTCTTTGACTTAAATAAAGTATCAGAATAGCTACGTGACTGTGTTCTTTATACCACATCCTCTATCTCGGTAGATCGTCTGCCATGGTTTGTCATAAACCCCTTCATATCGTCAACTGTATATCTTCTACCCCAGAACATAATGAATGACAATACATAGCTTTAGACAATACATCGAGGTAGACGACACATTGTGTAACGTGATGAATCGTCTCTTATGATATATCTTCTATTATGATACATAGGCTATTAAACTTACATCTTACCTCACGTCCATTGGTATCGATTGGGTCTGGTATCATCATATAGATATATATAAGGGCTTCTTTGTCGGCCTTGTTTGTTAATGGTATGCCTATTTTCTATATACTAGCACTTAAGCTATTATTATGTAATGTAATGAGCACTCAAGGTCCTCTTCTGTAGTGGAATGTAATTTTAAAATACTAATGGGTGGAGGGTGGAGTAAAGGGTTGAGGTTGGGAGATAAAGGAGAATGGGTTTGGAGTGTGGAGTGTGGAGGATGAGGGTAACGGAGGGGCAGAAGCTTTGATGTCCGCCATTTTGTACCAAACGTAGCCTAGATGCATCTCTCTTTCTTTCTCTTTCTCTCTCTCTCTCTCTCTCTCTC
>CABFOW010005140.1:10072-24184 GCA_902141385.1 Timema californicum
TATATATATATATATATATATATATATATATATTTTATATATATTTCTATAACTCAAACTGAGTGCACAAACGAGTTCAATATTTATTTAACCATGACAAAAATATTGAAACAAAGTAATAGAGATTGTTATATAACATGTTAAAAATAGCATAAATGAAATAATACTATACTCTAGAAACATAGTGATTAAATGGTCATCATGGTTTCCAAAGAACATCATGATTTGCCAGGCCGAGCAAGAAGTGGTTTATTTTAATTATTATATCACTGATAAATAGGTGATAAACTTATCCTTCGATATTTAGCTATGTAATTGCAACGTTATGAGTCCCCTTAAAAATAATATTTACTTTATTTATTTTTTGGTTTTTTCATCCGCCCATGTAAAATTAAAACTACCTTCTATACTGAAAAGTACTTTTTCCATAAGTGAAGCAGTTTAAAGGCCACCCATCCCACTCCCCGTTTTCATCAATCTCTTAGATACCAACTATTAATTCCAAGTTTTCCAACTTTTATGTTATCTTTGGGGATATTTTTGCCTATTTGCCAAATTTAAATTTTCTTCCATACTCAAAGGTATATTTTCTGATAGTAGCTCGAAAACTAGTAAGTTTAGTCAGTGATCGATAAATCAATCTCTTAATACAATCTACTACAGAAGAAATCTCCTTTCAATGTTTAATGAGTTATGAAGTTGGGAACTTTTGAAGAGAAGGGATCGACAGTTGGGAGATTTAAAATTGGTCTGCACAAGTCTGTGTTGGAGAACTTTCATAATCGAAAGTACTGTGGTACAAAGTAGTTCTTGAATTTTCCAACTCAAAATCATTATTCTTCATTCCCAACTTTTAAGTTTTTCCCCAACATTAGGGGAGTTGACAACCCTCCCTGTTTGGACCTTCCCTTCCCTCCAGCGCGACGCTCCTTGTCTTAAACACAGATAGAATTAACAATATTGTATTTTATATGGGGGCAGAGAATATCTGTAAATAGTGTTGTTTATGGCAAGGAGTTCACAAGAGGGGACTTGTGTTCTGTCACAGACAAGACGTGGTAATATTTTAAACAACCAATAGTGCACACAGACATTTTATTTGGGAGGGGCATACAAAGTATTGAAGTTATTATGCCTATGCCTTTTTCCGATTGGGAAATTTGGAAGAACTTTTGATATGCGTTGATATATTTTTTTAATATAAGGCAGCCTGGTCTTAAAATTTAGTCAATCCATTCGATCCATGAGGGGCTCTTAGTTAATAGGTTTTAATCTTTTATCAAAATTATTTTCAATTGATGGTTAAAAAATAATATAAAATCCAGTCTCTGCTCTTAACAAAAATGAATTAATCGAGTCATTATGAAACATAATTATTTGTGTTATAATTAAAAAAATATTTCATATCAAACTAAGACCAAGAATTAACAAATAGGACTAACGGGTGCTAAATAATTATCAACCTTATATATTTTTTTAAATAATTCTTATTTCATGTTAGAATTTGTTATTTGTCGAAGGTCATGACTGTTAACAAAATAATCTTCCCAACACACGTTTTTACTCCCCGCCCCCCCCAAACCCCCTAAGTATAACCCTGAAATTTCAAAATATTAAATTGCGTTGTATTGTGAATACCGGTTTAACGCGGACGAGATATCGTGATGTCCTTACATGAACCAGGTGTGTGTGTGTGTGTGTGTGTTTGTGTGTGTGTGTGTGTGTGTGTGTGGAGAGATGGGTTGGAGAAGAGTAGAAAAGGGAGGGTTTGAAAGAATGGGATGTTTGTGAGATAGTGTCTGCAGTTTATAGTAATATCAAATCATAAGATACAACCTAATACTTCCCTACATAAACACAGACTAGCTTATAATATTTCTAAATAACTCAGATTTAATACATGTACTATATATTAAATTTACTTTTTACTACCTCCGTGAGTTAAAGCTAATTTTTTTACAACGGACATGGAGTAGCTATGAGGCATGTAGAGGACATGGAGTAGCTATGAGGCACGGGGAGGACATGTAGTAGCTATGAGGCACAGAAAGAACATGAAGTAGCTATGAGGCACAGAGAGGACATGAAGTAGCTATGAGGCACAGAGAGTACATGAAGTAGCTATGAGGCACGGGGAGGTATATAAGTAGATATGAGGCACGGAGAGGACATGAAGTAGCTATGAGGCTCTATGTCATCTCGCCCCTTCACAGCAGTACGCTAGAGACTACATGTTAGAACATGTCAGTATTACACTGGGAATACATGCTAGAACATGCCTGGAATATAATGAGGAATACATGCTAGAACATACACATTGAATGAATAGAATGTATCTTGTCTTTGTGCTGCACTAAACAAATAAGCACCTGACTATCCTAATAATTATCACCTGTTGATTCGGTTTCACGCCCATTTTGTACTAAAATGTCAATAAATCTCACTTTCACTTTGCTCAGAGCTTCTCAGATAACTTCTCAGAGTGGGCAGCATAGTTTGTATCGGTGAGAAGACCATGTGGTTGGAGGGATTGTTATTTCTATTATCAAGAGGCTATTGATTAGGACTCACTCTCTTATGGTTGTCTTTTTCACCGCATCTTACTACCCGTGCAGACCATCCGCTTTTAACCACGATAATTAGATAAGAATGAGGAAGATAGAATTGGCGCTCGCATTCCCGTGAGAGGAATGTAGAAAAATATTTCAGAGAATACGCCGTCAATATATCCATCCAGGATTAGAACCATAACCTCCACATCCCTATAAAAGTAGATTAGAGGAGCGTGACGCTCACAGGTGTTGTCAACTTTCCTGCGCAGGCGCAGCTGTTGCAGGACCGCGTGACCCAAGGAAAGGAACAGCTCAAGAGATCACACGCGAGCTACTGCCAGGGGATGGAGTCCGATCAGGCAGAAATAAAACTGTTGATAAAGGAGGTAAAGAAGACCAGCGCGAATGTCCGCAGGCGCATCAGAGACAACATCCGAATCGAGGTGATGTCCAAAGAAATGAGAGATAAACTCGATCCCGTCTCCGAGACACCCCCTCAGGACATTTAGATTTAAAACGATAATTAATTCAAGAAAAAAACAAACACAAAACTTGTTATATCATATTGAAAACATCCAGTGAAATGGTTTGTTTACAAATAAAATTACCTTGAATATAACTAATATTTGTTTAAATTAGCTTAAATGGGCCCGTGTCACGGCATCTCAAATCAGCTGGTGTTATAATTATTCGCTCTGCTTACTAAAGTGCGTAGCTCAAAAATAGCAGTTTTATGATTACTCTCCACCCTAAGCAAATGACTGTCATGAGGTAACCTTTATAAATACCTTTACAATATTTTACGGTGTAATGGTATTGTTTTGGACCCCTCTCATGAATTAAAAAAATGTTATGGATGAGGTGTGTTTTCTTTAAATAACTGTATGTAAATTTTCAAAAGTAATTCCAATATACTACGTTTTAAAACTTATTTTATAAAATACCAACTTGTATTAGAAGGATTATGTGACATGCTGGCTCCTTCTAGCCAATAGGAAGCCAGCATACACAATATCAGATTTGTAGGAGTGTTTTCATTAGTTAGTTTTAACACTGGTGACAAGGGGTCCAAGAAGCAAGGGGTATGTCATATACAAACCACTTGTGCGTATGAATCTACAGAGAATATAACATTACACGGTACTTAGAACACGGAACATGTGATATCACAGTCCGTAAATTAACAAAAATTGTATCATTTAATATCATATATTCCGTATCGACGGAGTAAATAGTGTGGTGACATTGATAGTCTTGTTTATTTAATAAAATTAAATATAAGAAATAATCAGGTCAAATAACCGCGGACAGGTGCGTAGTAAGGCTTGTACGCATCATCATAATACAACCCGGTATCATCCACATCAAATATCTAAATAACAACCGTAACGTTTAAACACATACAGTCTGGAATCTTCACTTATCAAAATGACACAGATAATTATAGTGAATATTCATTTTTTGAGAAGTAAACAATAAAAAAAGGAGCTTGATACGTGTTGCATATTTCATGATTCACTAGTTTGTTTCATATTTCATTATTCGCTAGTCTCACATGGTTATTTCCTCCCCTATTCTCCCTTACTCAACTGCAGATTTCTTGGAATTAGCCACCCCTCTACCCTCTTTCTACTGACACCTGTCGCTTATTCCGTCTAAAACAGTGGTCATTGAATTCCAATCTGTATCACAACTCGGCGAACCTCTCTTGCTCGGTTTTGTTTGAATATTCATAGATAATAAGTTGATAATGTTCTCTATGTGTGTTTTTATTTAATATATATAATATGTGTTCATTAAACGCGAGTGTTTAGGGGAGCTCCTCTCGCAAGCTAATATTCGTTAAAAGACCATCCTCGGGTCAAGAAGATCAAGACCATCGCTCCCAGTTATTCTCCAATCTCCAGTCAAGACAACCCTCAAGGTAGGCTCTACACAGTACATCTTTTTTATTAAACCAACGTTAAACTCCCGTCTCTGTTTTAGTATAACTAAAATCGGTCCTCCGGAATTAAATTACTTTTTTTTGTTAGTCTTAACTACATTAAAGAGACAGATAGCTCATACAGTATGCCTCTTTGTTCGAAGTATGTGGTTACACAAATTTAGTTACCTCTACCTTAAAAAATAGTTCCTTTCATTGTAAGCTATTGAGATATTCACTTTAAGGAATTAAATAATACTCGTATTACAATTCTATAGAAAAAGACACACTTCAAGTGGAATTACTCGTGTTCACTATCATATTAAAAAGTGGAGTGTTCATGTGATCTAACTATAGGAGTGTCGCCAACACGCAAGGAAACCAATTAATTATATTTTGCTGTTGGAATCTTCGGTTTCTCACTGTTCAGTTCTCGTAAAGTAACTATTTTTCTTTTTAGTGCGACACTTTTATGCTTTTCTTCAAAGGGGCTAATGAACTAGGTCATTTCTGTCCAGTTTGCATTCTATTGATTTGTTTCTTCTTTTCTTATCTAGAAAACATCCAGGTCCCTTACAGTCGATACAATCGGAGTATTCCATCTTGATACTACACACGCACGCCATGCAACAGAAAATAAATCTCAGACATGTTTCATAGAACTTGAAATGTGCTGTATACCCATGGCAGGTTCAAAATATCTCATGTTTTCACTATTACTTACTGTGTTTAACCCTTTCCAGCCCAAATTATCAAAATTGGATGAAATAAATTATTTTAATCATAATTATGTTCTAAATAGTTATTAAAACAACAAACATTTTTTTTTAAAACTACGCAATTTTATAAGATAAAAAAGCATGATTCTAATTGTAATCATTGGGCAATAATAAAGTACAAGTTTTGTTAGTAATTACTTTTTTTTCTGTCATATTACATCCAAATGTCTCTAAAACAATCAACATATAGTTGATAAACTACCCTATACTTATATTGTAAAATATTAAGTTGACTGATGATATTAAATAAATGACCATACACCGAATATTATTTAATAATCCTAGTTATAAAATTATAAATAATACATAACTTAAAAATATTAAAAATATTTTTTTTATAAAAACTTTAATCAAAATACATAAAATGAAATGCTTTTTTATTTGCAGAGTTAGCTAGAAAAATTATTGAATCATTGTAGATTTTGACCGAGTTTTTATAGAATTGAAAAAAAAATAGCAAGATAGCTTTCACGTGATCCCGGCTAGGGGATAAACTTATTATTATTTCACATGATATGACATGAAACCATTTTTGTCTTTTGTCAGGCATAATGGCGTGTTACATTTTTATGCACTTCAGTCTAGAATATGATGTTATGCAAAGTTTGCATCTTTGTTTATTATCAATGTGGACAGGCCAATGGCCCACACTATCAAATGTCACATCACCAACTGGTTTGGGAAAAAGGGCGGCTCTCTTTGTTGGAATTGGAGAAGAATCTATTGATGGTCTTCCCCTCTTCAAGTCAGACTCTTTTCCAGCCTTGAGAAGGCCATGTGCAATTTCTGAACGGAAAATAAGCAGTGACTTGTAGCAGGTATTTCTTCTTTAGTTGTTCTGTCGCCGATAAAGAAGCCACACATTGGCTAAGTATACATCAAGCAAATGAAAACAATGCGTAAATAATAACGCTTTACTCCAATATTTGACCTATAAAGTGCTACTAACATGTCATTCAAGTCCACTCCGCCTATGAAGCAATTGTATTCCTTCACAATGGCAGGATATGGTACATCCATATAACTCTTGTCTGCCACAGGCCACCTCTTCACCGTTCCAACAGGATTGATTCCTTTGTATGATGAAGTGAGAGGGACGGCTTTATTGCCATATCGTTTCAGAGCGATCATATCATTTGTACCTCGGCCTTTTTTCTTTAGCTCTGTGTCAGTTTTCAAGGTACATCCTGGCACCCAAGCAGCCAGAATACCACAATCTCTCAGAGAACATATGAGATTGTATGACGTAAACCAATTATTTACAAAGATTATATAGTTCTTATCTTTAGGAATACCCTCAACAAGTCGCATGACAAAATCTCCACTTATTCCAAGGACATATTTATTCTGCACAGTCCCTTTGCCAACATAAACTTCAAAATCGTATATGATGCCGCTTGAACGAGTACGGTATGGAGTTTATATTTGTTGTACTGTTTTAGAGAACTTCATCCTCTGAATGGAATAATTACTCCGCCAACTAAATTGTGCTCTTCAGCTTCAAGCTTTGAAAAGCTAGATCTGATTGATTCAATAAATGGGCGAACCTTGAACAACTTATCATATCCGTGGTATTCACGAGCCTTAATATTGCTATGTCATTTACATGAATATAGTTGCGAAGTTTGTCAAACCGATTTCGAGACATGACATCGGCAACTGGCGCAAATCTAGTTGCGTCTGCTCAATACATTCTATAACTTGACCTCACTACTATTCCTGCTAGAATATTTATACCTACGTACTGTTCCATTTCATGTACCGTTGTGTTTAGTGATGAACCAGTTTTTTTCAACACAATACAAATTTGATTGATTAACCAAATTTGTGAATAAATCATATTTTACTATTTGTTTGAAATATTGAGAGGATGTCAATTCTTCATCAAGAGGATCAGAAAACGCCAACTAAAAATGCGAATTTACTAGTTCTAGGTCTTTAGCACGCCAGCGTAAAATATGTCTACGCTCTGCTGGAATAGATTGTGAATCATTATCAAAGATTGCTGCTGTTTCAAGGCGCAAAGCCAAAGGGACATAATCTATATCCAATTAATTTTCTTAGTTTATCTAGCCACCCACTCCAATGTGGGGAATATCTATAGCTTGTATATCTACGTTGGCAGTTGTAAATGATGTGGATTGATACAAAGCAATGTTTATTTCGGATTCTTCATCAGAGTCATCTTCTAATTCAATATCAGATACATCTCCTTCTAGGAGAAGCAATACATCCAGGTGGTAAAGTCCTGACACAATGGTTTTATCTGAGAAATAATTCAAACTGAATTAAAAAATTGATCAAAATAAACCAAAATTGTGTAAGCTATAATATATTTAGGCCTATTATATAACTATTAGTGTTCGAATGTGCAATAAAAATATAGATAAATATCGACAATATAAACAAAAAGTATTACTTTATGTAATTGTAAATATTGGATGAACAAATAAATAATGGAAACAACACAATAGTTACATACTAAGCAGTAAAGCTAATGAAAACAACACAATAGTTACATACTAAGCAGTAAAGCTAATGAAAATGACCAATTATGTCAAATGGAATCATACATATTTGTGCATATGTTAGACATAAAAATATATAATAAAGCATTAGTTAGGTCAACTATATAGCTTAATTTCAATTAAAACCACAAATTAAAAAGAAAATATAATAATCTTACCATATTTAGTGTAAATTAAAAAAACATCTACAAGCTCTGACATTGCTGATACAAGCACATACAAATCAAAAGCTATCTACAGAAGAGATGTATTATTTAGATCTATGGTTTGGTGGTACCAACATAATCAAGAAAGTACTAGGAAAATGAAATAACTCTCTATATGCAGTCAATAGCTGTATTGAAAGCTTTTAAACAATCACAGAGCACGATGATGCCATATGAAACCATTGGGCTGGAAAGGTTTAACATTAGAGTCGCCACAATTGTAGTTCTGTGCTGTCCACTGCAACCATCAGCAATGCGTGCAGCAGATCGGGCACCCTTGGTGCCATACTATTCTAAGACTAAGGAGATGCACGTTGTTATTTCTGAAGAACTTCCTTTGTTGTCAGCTTCGCCCAAAGTGTAACATTTGCAATCTTTTGATGGAAGTACATAAATAGTAAAGTTGTAAACAACCAGTCTTCTTTTGTAGAAGATATCACTTTATTTTTTATTTGTCGCAGATCAAACACAGTACGGAGAAAGGTATCAGCAGTCAAAGACATGTATTTACCATATTTTTTTTTCTTTATTGCCTCATGCTCGGAGATGGATACGCATAGGCCTAGAAGGCATGTGCCTACGGCGGCCGATTTTAGGGGCGGTAAACATTGAATGACGAAGATTGTGTGATTGTTGTGATTTGCTGTATCTGCGTACCAACATGACGGAGTATCGCCTTAATTCACTGCCATCCGTCTTAATTGAAGGTCACTAATTGGATAAAAGGAATTTGTCTGGAATCATCGACCAGTTAGCTCAGCAGAAATCAATGTGCAGGATACTATAAACTATTTTCTTATTGTGTAAATGCTAATATTTCATCTGTAGTAACATATTTTACAGTCTCCTTTGCTTTGATTCTTACTACTTTTTAAACCCCACTAAAATAATGTATGCACTTTTATTTGTCATTCCACAGAAGCAATGGTGTATATGGTATATATGTGTCGGTGTATGAGGGGTGATAGGGGGGAAACGGGGATTTACAAGTTAGATATTAAGGTAGGGAAAGTGGGCGGCAAATTATATAGAGCCGTAAATTCACCTCTGCTCATGCTCACGGTACTTATCTCGAAGCTTTTCCCGTTTGCTTTCATCACCAATCTTGTATGTCACGCATAAGCTACATTGATCTTTTGTTTCAGGAGCACGAAAGGACATATTCATTTACTTGAACACACGACTATATGTGTCAATACTTCCCTTATCATGAACTTAACAGTTATTCATGTAGAGTGACGTTACCACTTTGGTTTTACATGACAGCTAGCAGAAGCTAGCAGATGGTATCAGTGATGCCAACATTGTCTGAAAGTAACTTTTGTCAACATATTTGGAAATAATTAATTAATTTTATTACAAATTTTAATAATACAGTGTCTCTTTGAATATTAATTCGGCTAGTTAGTAATCCGTATGTTCTTTTGTGAATATTAGTTCGGTGTGTGAGCGTGAAAATAAACGGTTTTTTAGTGATATTATAATAAGTATTTATATAATATTACATTAAAGAGTGTGGTAAAACATAGCGATGCATTATTCGAATTAAATGTATCAAAACTATTAAATAAATCTTTTAGTCCCAATATTGTGTTGTGTGTCCCTCTGGGTTAAACCTCGAGTTTTAGGATTTTTATATTATTCCAAAAAAATCTGTGAAGTGTAATAAAAAATACTGGCGAGTCTTTCTCCAGTGTTGATTAAATAAATACCAGGCTAAGAATTAAAGTTGTAAGTTATTGTAGTTTTATTAGGGATTTTGTTACAACTGTTTAAGAATAGTGAGTCCAATCCCACACAGCGACGTTGGTAAGTTTGTTTGTTTATTAATTGTCTTTTAAATATTCATTTATATAACGGTAATTTATCAAGATTTTCGTACAATATAATTCTCAAGTTTTCTTCATGGTTCTTTAATTTTATTTCACGCTGTCCATGATTATGGTATTTTTATACCGAAACATGTCGGAAGAATATAAATCAGCATCATTCTAATGGCTGATTACCACAAGAAGTAATGGGACAACCAGGACAAGGCTTAGATTTTATAAATAACTTTAAAATTAAAATTATTATATTTTTCATAAACGTTGTAACTAGAGATGCTAACCCACTAATTCAATTTTATTACCTAATTTACAACACTGTTGATCTTTAAACTTTGTTTTTGTCCTGAATTTGTTGTATCTGAGTTGTGTAACTAAATTTTAATATGTTAATGTGTATCTTAGGATTGTCGTCAGCCCATGTTTTGATTAAATATTATATAAACTTATTGAATTTTTTTATATATGACATTTTGTTGCTCGTTAAAAGTAAAACATAATCAATATTTTGAATATTAAAAGTCACTAAATTCATCTACCAATTTTAAAACTATCTAATTTATTAAATTGAAAATCTATATATTTTGTTATAGTTATTCCTGAGTTTTCTATCTTAGTCTTAATTTTAATTATTACCACTCCTTACTTTAAACTATTTTAGAATGTTTTCTAAAATGTTATAAAAATGTTTAAAAGGTTCACGACAGTGGTTTTTTTTCCCTATGTGTAATAATACACATTCAGATTTTTCCCATTTATAATGTTATTAATAATAGTATTAAAATAATTATTTGTAAAGTAACAAAAAATATTAATCTATAATAATAAAAACTAAAATGGGATAAAATGCTAAGTTTTTCAAAATTTTTAATACTGTGGAAAAAATAATAATTAATACTAGGTCTAACATCAACATATCAAGGTCAACAATAAATAAAACAGTCATACATATTTCTTGTTTAGAAATTATATGTTGACCGTCAGAAGTGACAGCTGCTAAACACATGCGTTTGCAGATCATATGATCTCAGCGTACGGATACAAAATTTGGTCTAATAACTTTCTGTAACATTACGTGGTATAATGTTACAACTGGACCCCGCCCAATACTAAGGTAAATAGATGTATCTCATCAAAGCATACTACCCGCTCCAATATAAGTTCAACTCCATTAGGATTCCTACAATAGTATGTTTCTCTGTTGTAGTTCTTGTAGGCTAAGAAGACATAATAAATACGAGGTGGCACAATATATTTCATTACTCGATCCAATTCTAAGTATTAAATTGTTCATGTACTTACAATACTAATCTGCTCACAATAGAATCCTGCAAGGCTGGCCGGCACCTGGAATCCTATACTGGCGATTGGGTCAACAAGCGTCCCGGCACTCCGACTGGACTAGCGTGAAATGAGCCAAGAACTATCAACTTCAACTAGACGACAATTATGTTTCCGACCTCTGACGGATGCTAGAGGAACCTCCTTCAAAACATCGGGTGATTGGAGATATTCACGGATATTCCGATGGAGCGAGTGGAATCAACAATGGTCTACGTGACTGTTTCAAGGCATCGTTGACGTCATCATGCGTGTGTTTTGTGTACTCCCACCTCCTTTCCAGAACAACGAAATCGCTATATAATGGCTGTGCAAGCTTGCCAGACTTGACTATCCTATGATCAACGATCGACGACAGATCATTGTCATGGACCTGGGCAATGGCTGGAGAAATACTTGTAAAATGTATCAAAATCGTCGCTTAGACGAGTGGAGTTATAAACTCTAACTTCTTTATCAACTATAAACTTTTTGCATATAATTTTCAATTTCAAAATCTAACGTATTTATAATTTAATCGTCAATTTAATTTAAATACTCTATCTTTAAAATGTCGCCGCTCGGGCGCTGGACTTGTACTTTTGTATTTATTCTCGTAAATATCCCCAGTTACGTGCTAATTAGAAGTTGGCATGTTAATATTTAATTGTTTGGAATTGTAGAGTATTCCCGTTTTTTTAAAGTAACTTTTCACATTTGAAATTATGGGTTGAATTAACGTAACGCGAAGTAACTCTTTATTGGGATTTGAATTAGGATAACTTTAATCTTTTGTAACGTAAGTTATATTTATTGAGGGAACAGTTTGTCCCATATTCTCAGTCAGATCGGATAGTCCCGTGGGAGTTTGGCTTAGGTCTGGTTGTCAAACCCTCACATTTTCTAAACACTGTTGTGTGGTCGTCAAATTTAAATTACTTTATATTTATGATATCGTTTTCTGTGAATTACGAAACCTTTGGAACCATATCAAGGCGCCCATTAGGCCCTTAGATTTTTGTATCGCATTTAAATATATATGCTGTAGTATTGTCTCATATAGACTGGTCTATCAATATTATGATGGATTTAATGTTTCCTTTTGTTAAAACACTTGCGCAACTTTAATGATATAAAGTTGTTTACTTCGAGTATAATTTCCAAAAGAACCCATTATGATATAATGAGACCTTGTACTGTTAACTGCGCTTTATCTTTCAATTGAATAAACTGCTCATTTTGTTGAATTTACATATTATTATAATTTCCATTCTTCATGTATGTTAAGTTCACCCTCTCCCTATATTTACCTTTTATGGTCGGGTAGTATTAGGACTCAGAGAGGGTGCAACATTTCCAAAGCTGTCAGTCGGCACCAAAGAAGCCATGGGTCTACTTTACATATCCTACGCTCTCCCCATAGCAGCTTCATGATTACGCTGTACACAAGAAGGCGTATTTAAACTACGCCTATCTGTCTGCAAACATTGTTTCTTAAAATACGTTACGGCTAGACATATCTGGAATATAAATAGAATGGAGTCACATAGAGATACGATCTTTTGAGAACAGTTAAAGATCACTCAAAGATATTCAATGATGGAGCAACCCAAACATTTATTTTTAGAGCACCCTTTCGTAAGCAAAGCGACGATTTGTGCAAGGGGTTGCCAACTTTAAAGGTATTAAAAATATCTTAAATTAAAGGATTGGACGATTGCGCCTTATAGACATATTAAACCATAATTACATTCAGTTACCAAAATAAAAAAACGTGAGAAGTAGTGAGTCCAGAAATTGTGCAATATGGTGGCCCCTATGTTCTATTGGTATGACTACCATGGCAACTGTTAATGTGCCAATTACCCTGCAGGAGTATAATTGCTACTATATTCCATTCACGGTAGGAATTGACTTCTGAAAGGCCTTTTTCCCTACCATAAATCTACTATATAGTAGGATATTGGTAGGAAAAAATACCTTTTCAGAGAGTAATTCCTACCGTGAATGGAATATAGCATTACATTCACTAATTACCTTGGGTTATCAATGCTACCAACATAATATCACTTAAGTACCCTGGCGTATCAATGGCTACCAACCTCACGGCCAATTATTACCCTGGCGGGTTGCAACATAGATATATATGCGTGTTTTAAAATAGGATCTAATGAGCATAACCTGACTTGAACAGAGTGGGTCTTGGTTATTCAGTCTACCTCCCCAATCCCTTATCAATTTAGAATAGACATGATAGGGATAGGGTGTAATGAGATGGACTGGATATTGTACTGTTAATTATGAACGGACCTAAGATCTATCGACCTTGACATTACTGGTAACGGTGAGTGGCGAAGTATAGCGAACAAACTTTAAATTAGTAGTTCCACAACATGGCGTCCTAAATGAAGATTTAGAACGGAAGTTTTAATAATCTTTTATAAACTATTATTTCAATATGTGTTAAGTAATTAAATCTCTTTGTACCGTTTTTAGATATATAATTTTACCTTAATTTTTCTTTTATATCTTTTATTTTAAAAATGCTTAGTCTTCAAAAATTATATTATTGGTCCTTCTGTTATCGGTGAAAACGAACTTATCTCTGATTGGCTAAACTAATCCCAGGATTCCGACTTTCAGACAGCTTTCTTTGTGTCTCGGCCACTCTCTATTTGGACCCTAAAAACGTGAGACGTAATTTTTATTTCTCTTATTTTCTTAATTTTATTCTAGAAGCTTTTATAAATTAACATGTAGTCTTTTATTTTTGTTTATTCCTTTTTTAAGGTTATGGGTTAAAGTTTCCGTGTAGTTATGTTGTTTAATTAATTACCTTTTTGATTTTCAATTTATTATGCATTTTTGTGGAATTCTAATGTAATGTGGAGATTGTCAACCATGTGGCCTGGTTCCTTTTGTAATATGGTTTTGCATCAATCGACATCTTATAAACCACGCATTTTAAAGTTTAATA
>CABFOW010005140.1:33950-46259 GCA_902141385.1 Timema californicum
GAATGGAAATGTATCCACCTCACTCCTAATCCCAAGAAAAGAAAATCCTACCCCAACAAGCAACTCTCTACTACCTTTGCCACCGCCGGACTCCACTGGGATAACCGACTAGGTCAACCTTCTAGTCAGAGAATAACGCTGGCGCCACTGGCGGCCCCAGATGGGGAATGGATATGTAACCAACCGCGTCAAACCTACTCCCTACAGTCAAGTTAACCTTTCGATCCTCTTCCCGGAAATCGACTCATAAGGAATCAACATCTCATCATCATACCTTATACACACCTTCCCACATCTCAGTCAAGAAAATCCTCCCCAAATCCCGAGACCCAGCGCAATCATTCAGTTTCACCAATTTCACCTCACAGTGTAAATAATCAAGTGTATGTATGTACAAGGTATTAATAATCATTCACGAGGTCAGGATTCACTGGTTCCAGTTCTAGTTTCAGCAGATAGATCAGGGTCATTAGCGATCACTCTATTGGGATACATAATTCCTCCCGTCCTCAGCTGGTTCTCCGGAATGTTTGAAGGTCACGTATTTAAGTCATTGTACACTACCATTGCCTTTGTTTGCACTAAGTCCAACTTTGAATTCTTTCCATTAATCCTTATCAACTAGCAGTTGATGTACGTCTCGTTGTCTTTGTCCTTAACCTACCTCCTTCTCCTCTTCTTCGCCAGTCCACGCATATCTCCTCGTCATTGTCAGTTCCATCATATCTCGTCCTCTCTCTTTGCCATCCCATCTATGCCACGTCTTCACCTCTCTTCTTTCCTCCAACTATGTACTCATCTATGATGTTCTGTCGAGAGGGTTCCACCGGTCCCTATCTCACAGTATGTTCGAAGGTTCTAACTCAGCGTGGTCCTGAGTCTGTATGGTAGAGAGATGCTCTAGAACCAGTGATGTAGGGGACTACACCCCGGGTGGGCTCAAAGTATGTCTTACTCGGTCTTTCCAGTACGTTTGAAAAGAGATTAAATGACCTATCAAATATACTTCCCTCCCATTTAGCCTTCCACTCCTCTCTTAAGGCATTCTTTACGCCTGTCATGGTTGTTATCCCCGCAACCTGTCTTGCATCACCCTCTCTTGCGTACCTCATATACCTAGTGTGATACACAGTGCATTGGATGACACCGTGTGATATGCCTCAGAGAGCCTCGCAACTGCTGGGCTCACAAGCCAGTTCCGTAGCCCACTCTAGATGCTAGTAATGCCTGACGGTACTCTCTAATAACCCACAAAGGGAGATGAAATCTTATCTGCTCTATCACTAATTATCTTGTTTATCGCCACCAGCGCTCTTTCACCCACATTATTTACAAAACTGCGCCTTTTATTAAGTATATTGTGTCTCTCCGTCTTATAGTCAGTTTGATTGTCAGCAAGGGATCGCTCTTCCAGCTTGATTCTGGTGGCCCATGCAGCTAACCCCGTTAGCGCTGGTGTTCCAGGGTTTCCCTTGATTGCGCGTTCACCACTTTAAGTAAATCATCGGCAAAGGCCACTAGACCAGCCGTTTAAGGAGGGACTCCACCTCCTGCCAACCAGGCTCGAGCTCTACACTCCAAAAGATAGGTCCTGAGACCAAACCTTGGATACAGCCTTTCCTAACTTTTTTTTTGTATTGGCACTCCTGGGCATCTCAGGTTTGCATACCTGTCCCTCCTGTGGTGACTCCCCGGACCGTGTAGTTCCCTCAGTCTCCTAAAGAGCGCTGGCCACCACCGACTGACACCTTACTTAGTAATACAATTTGAATCCGACATCGTATCGTCTTATATATTTTATTTTAACTAAGACTGAACCGATCAGCCGTTTAGACGATCAGGAGGATGTCAATAATTTGTTGCTGATCTTGCTCGTCACTGATGGCGATCATTTGATTTAGTTCCTTTACAATATTACAAAGTTAATAGTCAAGATATATTGAATTTAAACAATTTTTTGTTTATTACAATGCATGATAAAATATCAATAAACATTAAAAAATGTTAATAAAAAGACTTAAATATTCTGTGACATCTATTTTAAAAAAGGCTTGTACCTTTTTTTATACATCCAAAATGCTCAACAGAGAGCTATAATTACCATTAATTTATAATAATTATTTCCAAATGTAGCACAAAATTATTCAAAGGCTAAGATCAAGTTTATTTGTTTTCTTCTGTTTATGAAGATTAGCTAACAATTTATTATTTATTTTAAATAATCTACTGAAGCCAAACAATCGATAGTTGACAAAATACATTTTTGAAAATAAAAAAAGAATTAATTTATGTGAAATCATATCTGAGCACGCCAGTATTCAATAACTAGTGATGAATTTTTTATAAAGCTGCCATTTAAATCCACCCTCTCAAAATACAAAGGACAAGGCTGTCTACGACCTAAGATAAATAAACTGTCTCAAAATGTCGATGGACGGTTTTACCGATTGTGTCACAGTCATATCGGCAATCAGTATCGACCCAGCTCTATTTTAGTTGCGGTGGAAAGAGGGAATCCAGTTATATCGAAAC
Organism: Timema californicum; assembly: GCA_902141385.1. Lineage (NCBI taxonomy): Eukaryota > Metazoa > Arthropoda > Insecta > Phasmatodea > Timematidae > Timema > Timema californicum. The sequence goes on from CABFOW010005140.1 coordinate 36,483, forward strand.
TACTAAACTGATTCCAATTTCATTGTTGTCAAATGAAGATGGTAGAAAACTGAACATTTTCTGGTTCGAGATCTTATATCTAACTTCCTGGTTAATCTGCGGTGAAATGTACTTCCAATTTGGTGGTCTGCGAGAGAGTGAGGGTTGGTGAGGGGGGGGGTGTTACCACCCAGAGAAGGTCTGAGGACGAATCAAACCAAAACACTCGAGGAAATAAAGTAAAATTCCAGACATTATAAATGCGAATGTAATGAGGATGGAAAAGGAGAGGATGCCAGAGAGAGAATGATGGAAATGACGTATGTAGGGAAAACACCGCAAGGGAAGCCAATAAAGATATGTGAGGAGTAGATAACAAAAAGTGTGCAAGTGAGAGGAAATGAATGTAATCAATTAAAGAAGGAATAATGGTGGAAGGATGGAAGAAGATATGGAGGTATTTCACCAACAAGTATCGAACAGACTGGAAACAGTTGATGATGATGATGATGATGTGACATGCTCTCAAGGACAAGTTATATATTAAGATCATTAAGGTAGTAAGTCTTTAACCGCCGTCCAACCAGTTGTGTCTCGCATGTCACGATAGTGGGTGAAGTGTTAGGAATTCAAAGTCTTGTAGCACAGTACATTAGCTACGTTACTGGAATACGGCGAGAAGGTCGAATGTCAAGTAAAGCGGGAGATGATGGAACTGTGGGAAAACACAGCTTACCAAGCTCCAACCATCCGGCCAACTCGCCACGAAGGGACAAGGTCGGAACATTCAGCTCAGAGAACGCGGTTAGAACTTACCATCCCTTGGAGAGCTGAGTGCTTCTCTTTTATTTCAAGTCGAGGCTCCTCCCGAGTTATTCCATCGTCTTGGTTCATTTCTGAGCTCGGTATATTTTGTAAGCTAACCAATGTTCTTGTCCAAAAACTAGAACAAAACAACAATCATTAGAGTATTGTTCTTAATACTGGCGTAAATAGGTGTGAGCTTGATGCTGGCTCGTGTGTTTGTTGTTATTATTATTATTTTTATTATTGGTAGTATTAGCGGTAGTAGTAGTTGTGATAGTAGAACTTCAAAAACAGATTAAGGTTTTATAAATGTATTGGTTAGAAAATCAATTTAAGGAAATTAATATAAATTGCTAACTAATAAAAATTATCAATTTTAAACATTTGATTATGAATACATATTAATATTTTAAGAAGGTAAAAGTAATATATAGTAATTTTTTTTTTTTTTGAAGTGGTGTAGAAAAATGTATATATTACTTGATTTAAAATGGGTCACTTGTAGAATACGTTGTAGATAACCTTGCCAGACAGTGATTCAAGAGTAGTGAAGGGTTTTAAAACAGTGCTAAGGTTCGACACTGGCTTAGACCACATCCTGCTAGTGTTGTACATTGAAACAAGACTGAAGAGGGTCAGGAAAACGAGAAGACCGAGCGGGGACTTAGACAAATTAACAAACAAGAGCGACATTGCGATAAATTCAACAGAACAAAAGTGACGAAAGTACAAGCGCGGAATATTATTGAAGGTATAAACGACGATTTTGTAAAAGTGAAGAAAACTGCACGAAAGTCCTGGGTAACCACAGAGATTCTTCAGAAAATGGAAGGAAGAAGTAAATGGGAAAACGTCAACAAAGAAGAATATATTGGAATAATAAACGAGCTATATAGATGAACAGACAAAGCAAGGAAATACTATATGAAGAAAACATGCGATGAGATTATCTAACTGCAAAGAAAAGGAAGGTGTACGAAATATAGGAATAGAAAACCATAAAGATCAGATGATTACGGATAATAAAGAGGTTCTAATGATTTGGGAAATATTTATAGAAAAACTGTACGACCAGGATAATCGACCAGGGAACCTAGATCTTGAAGGAAAAATCTAAGAAAAGGAATACAAAAAATGACCCAGAATTTTAAAGAATGAAGCGGAGAGAGCCATAAAGGACATGCGAAGAAGGAAAGCTACTGGAGATGATGACCAGCTGACCTTCTGAAGGAACTGGGAAACAACGGATTAATAGCTCTGAACAAACTTATAAAGAGGAGAATGACCCAAGGGCTTTCTAGACGTAACTGTGGTGGCTCTAAAGAAGAAGAAGAAGCAAGCCTGGAAATGCAGTGACCACACGACCATAAGCCTCTTCTCTCTGGTGGGGAAGATGATGGCGAGAATACTCAACAAGCGACTGGAACAGAAGATATAAAGTGTGATGGAAGGAGACCAATTTGGATTCAGAAAAGGAACCAAAGATACCATCAGTATGCAGAGAATAATTTAAGAAAGAGTGCTGGAAGTCAAGGAAGAAGTCTACGCTGGTTTCATCGACTGGCAAAAGGCATTCAATAGAGCGAAGTGGAAGAAACCGATGGGAATTCTCAATAAGATCGGTATCAACTGGAGGGACAGAGGCTGATTGCCAACCTGTACCTGGGACAGCGAGTGAGGGTGAGAGACCAACAGCGTAGATATATGAAGAGGAGTGAGACAGGGATGCTGTTTGTCACCCAGTCTGTTCAACTTGTGGGGAGAGTAACTGTACTGTGGGCACATCGTTCGACGGCCGTTCTCGGAAACTACAGGTGTTGCGTGCTGTCGGCTCGTCATCGTCACAGAGTGAGCGACTGTCAGCCTCAGGCAATCAAACTTGAACGTTATGTGTGCATATATTATAAGGGGAAGACCTCAAGTAACAACCCAACTCGGAACACAGGAGCTCATCTCTTTTGTACAGTCACCCGGCGCGTGGTAAAATACGATAATATATTTTGTTTTTGTGTTCATGGGTCTATTATTTCGCGGGGTATAGCACGAATTTGGCAAAAATATATAATATTAGAGTAGACGGAAAAAATGGGAACTGAGAGAAGGACAATTCTCACTGAATTAATTGATTAAATACAAGAATACAAGAAACAGAGTATACCTCATCATAGCTCATCGACTAACATGACTATACAGTAAATAACTCACCTCCATACATCCTGTAACATGACTATACAGTAAACATCTCACCTCCATACATCCTGTAACATGACTATACAGTAAACATCTCACCTCCATACATCCTGTAACATGACTATACAGTAAACATCCCACCTCCATACATCCTGTAACATAGCTGTAAGTAAACAACTCATCTCTGACCACCCAGTAACATAGCTGTAAGTAAACAACTCACCTCTGACCACCCAGTAACATAGCTGTAAGTAAACAACTCACCTCTGACCACCCAGTAACATAGATGTGTACCCACCTCGGTGGTCAGGCCTAGATGACGTTGCTTGGGTTCCTCTATCTTTCAGCTGTTGTGATCGATAGTTCCAGCTTTCCGTTCGTAAGATCATTCTGGTGTTGGGAGAAATAGCTATTAAAGTGTTTGAAGGAGTTACTTTAGGTTATATGGCAATAACTTAGTTATATTATCATTTCATTATTGCAATCTTTGACTAATATCTTAATATAACTTACTGGCATTATATCACAGTCATGGTCTGGTGACGTTTTGCCGCCTTTGCTTTAGAAACTACTCTCACTTTAGTTAAAATATGTTTATACAAATACTAAAACTAGTTGATTCATCAGAAATATTCAAACAAATAATTTGAGTTCTCTATAAACACTAACTTTTAAGTTATTTCAAACAATGCATTCTTATATTAATGTTTTTAAAATTAGTTTAAGAAAATATAAATAACACACAACATCAAAGATTAACCCCAACAATAACGAATTCAAGTATTGACGAGAAACAATGAACGGACCATAGAGAAAGGAAAATTAACTTTCTTGTAAATGATACATTAAAATATTGTTCTAGATTATCTACTAAGAGCTCCCTATTATCATTTTAAGTTTAACAAACATTTTGACATTATGAACGGTTTACGTTATAATTGCAAAAAATAAAAAAAATAAAAAAAATTAGGGTGCCATTATATCAAGCTGGCACATGTAAAATAATTGTTTTAAAGTGTCACTATATCGTCACCCGAGAATGTAAGTGTTCTATCTCCAAAATGGTTAAATTTGAGATATTTGGTGTATACGTTTATTTAGAATGCATATGATCCACCTGTGGCGAAATTGAGACTATTAAATAATTACTTAAGAAGATACAAGCTCGAGTTGTCTTCTAGTAACATTGGTTTGATACACAAGGTCAAACTTCAATGCTCTTTTACACAAAAGTGAAAAATTGGACANCAAGGTCAAACTTCAATGCTCTTTTACACAAAAGTGAAAAATTGGACATAGAACACTTGCATTCTCGGGTGACGATATTTTATTTTACTCGCCACAAAATTATATTAATGTGTAAAATTTCATGTTAGTATCAAAAATTGAACGAGTGTTAAGCTTAGCAACTCCACTATCACGCCCAGGTTACGTTAGGTTTGGGGACTATTTTACCATCCCACCCAGGCCACGTTAGGTCATGTCTAGCTCTATTTAGCGCCCCAGGCAGCCACTGCAAATCGTAACGAGTTTTTAGTAAATGTCTATTTCAAGATAAAAGCGAGAGAAAGTCTGTGTGTGGTGGATCGTACCATTTATTTTTATTACTAAAATACAAAATTTCCTTTACCTCTATGTGAGCAGGTTTGTGGACCTATTATTTCTAAGACACTTTATTATTATTATTATTATTATTATTGTTAGAGTTTACCGACGTATCAACACAACTAGCGGTCATGTGACATCATTAAAATCATTATACTCATGTTAATGTGTACAACAAGATCCATAATTTCTGAACCCCTTTTTTAACAACCTGTATATACATGTGAGTGTGTGTAATTTCTCTCTAAAAAAATCATGTCTTAAACTAAAATAATTTGATATATATTTTCAGGGGATAGAAATAATAGCTATGATACGCATGCCCTCCCTCCCCTAAGTAAACTCCTGGATGCGCCACTGAATCTTAATATATTCAATATTAATTCTGCTATAAGTGGGAAAAGGTCTTGTTAAGCTATAAAACATGAATAAAACTATTTATAGAAGGGTGACCTGGTGGTCTAGGGGTAAGGTGTCAGACTTCTATGCTGGCGGCCGGGGTTCAATCCTCGGTCCCGGCAAAGAATTTATCTGATTACCAAACTTTTCCTTCACCTCTGACAAGACATCTTGTGAATGTGAGGAATGCCAGGTCTCGGGTAAGAGGTCGTCCTTTAAAACTTATGATGAATCCATCTAGTGGTGTAAATCGCTTCAATACATCACTTCACTTTATACATTTTTGCGTGGAGCTTCCATGTTTGATGGATTTGATGATACCTGTAACTAGCAGAGAATTTAAGAACTCTGTTCTAACATTTAGAGTAGACAAATACCTCTCCCCTCTTCCCCCTTATTATTTTATTTGGCAGCTTGAACTTGTGACGGCTGATGATAGCACTCCCAGCTGTGGATACCGCCACTCAAACAAGAGTATTAGTTTATTTCATATCATGTTGCAGTTCCGAGACTCGCCTGATCAGCTCAATCCACAATTCATAGATTCCATATTTTAGCTTCATGGCAGTAGGTTAGTCGTACACTTTCGAACCTTACCGGAAATATTTTACAGATATTTTTTTAATATGGATAAAAACCCTCCACGTATTCGCATTCGCAAGAGGAATAAATTTGCTAAATGTCTTATGGTCACTAGATGGAAAAAGAAGCTAACTGTAAATTAACTATTTTTTAGTAATATATATATATATATATATATATCTGTGTGTAATATCCTACATTTGATTAACAATATTATTCTTGATTTAACGATAATTTATTTTATTTATAAATATTTTTTGTTTTTGAGAAGTCATTGTGTCAAATAATAGCAACGTTATGACGGAGTTTAATCCAGCTTGGCACATATAATCTTCGTGAACCAACGCGACACAAATCAGGAGTTAATCATTTATCCTGCTTTTATTATTCAGCTCTTTACTAAACTTGACCTTAAAAATAACAATAACAGATACCATCACAAAGTGTACCTTAAAAATAGCATGTCAACGATGATACAAAATTTAACTATTTAAAGTATAAGGTTACTAAATATCCTTCATTGTTCAGGCTCTTAGCTTTTTTGCTAGTGTCTATGAAACCATCCTTACCCTCCTCCCCCCAAATGGTCAGGCAACGGATTAAATAATTGTAATTTATAATATAATACATCTGAGCAAATCAGGAGTCCAGGATGACCTTAAAATGTCACTTCACTTTTTTTTAGTTTTAAATTTGAATTTTTTTGTAGATATTCCGAACTCCCTCCTTCGGGTTTGACAGCTGTCTCACTAGTGAAGGTATTTAAAAAAAGGTAGTTTGACCTTGAAGAAAGAGCTAGGATTTCCAAACAAAATGTAATAATGTAATAACTAATGTTAATATTAATTGACTGAAAATGTTATAAAGTAATATGCCTTGCTAAATGGCAAGTCATTAATAGTTCTATGGTAATAAATTAAATGAGGTCACATTAATAAATAAACATAAATCAAATCAATAAAAACTTAAATAGATATTTGTGAGAAACTTGACCCATTTTTCAAGTAGATTTAAGGTAGCTATTAAGAATATGTAAAATAAATTTTATTAAGAACAGTTTAATTAAGTCCATTTATATTTAAATTTATGTTGTGCTACAAATGTTTACCGTAGAGAATTTGGTAAAAAGTGATTGAGTGGATAACTAACAACACATAAGGATTTGAGTTTTATAGAAATAATTGATTTAGTGATGATTAAATTAAAATTTTATAAAAAATAATTTCAATATTATATATTTATTACAACGATTTAAGGTTTAAATTGAATTAAAATACTTTGAGGTACTTCAGCTATAAATTTATATTAATATTCAAGATTTTCAAATTAGTCTTGGATTCATTAAATTTGAAATTAACCTAATTTTACATAAACTCAAATACACAGTTGATTATTCAACCAAAACAATTTATAATTTTGTTCAAATTTGTATGTAAACATAACATCCTACGAACAGAACAAGTGTTACAATTTTCCAGTGATATAAAGAAAATAAAACTGAAACACTAAACAGGAAATTCTTTATTTCCGTGTATACCTCAAGAAGACTGAACATTAAAAATAATCAAATGTGACAACGGATAGATAATGTATCATAACTTTTGTATTGTTATACAAGTAAATTGCAATCAATTTTTACACACGTGTACAATTTATGTAACTTACACTCAACAAATTTATATATGTTTAATTTTAAGAATGAACAAAGGTTAAATATGACGTAACTCTGGCACAGTATGGGATTTTCTTCTATCAAAATTCATTTAATCCATTAAATTCATTTAAGATATAAAAGTATGTAAAAAGTCACGGAAGAAGGTAATTTTTCTTTAAAGTAACATATGTAGACTATCCTTTTATGATTCATCCATTAAGATATAAGCGCATTTTAGAAATAATGGGAAAAGAATTTCACCACTAAAATATATTTTGTATACAATATTTCCCGTTAAAAGAACAACTACAGTAGCCCCACGGCTTCTTTGGTGCTGACTGACAGCTCACAGCTGACTTCTGACAGTCAACATTCAGGTATATACCTACATTTTGACTGTCAGAAGTGACAGCTGCTAAACACATGTTTTTGCGGATCATCTGGTTCGGCGTAAGGATACGTAATTTGGTCTGGTAAATTTTTAAAGCTGTCAGTCAGCACCAAAGAAGCCATGGGGCTACTGTACGCAGTATTTGGCAAAGACGCCAATTCCTTATACCAATAAGAAGCTAGCCTTCACAACACCTGTCACCAGGACTCTTTCTATTAGTTGGTTTTTACACTTTTGACGAGGGGAGCTTAAGGCAGGGGGTATGTCATATATAAGCCGTTGTGCGTATGTTTAAGGCATCCGCCCACGCACAAGTACACACAGCCGCACACACAACCCGCGCACCTACGCTCACACAAGCAACGCAGTTAGGGACTCACAAATCTAGCACTGGCCTTCACAGTCACAGTCTAACACATAATACAATAATTTACGTTATTATCACAAGTGTGCATTGATATAAAGCATTTAATTGGAGTATGTATAAGTAAATAACAGATATCATTTAAATAAACCGTGTGTAAATAAACAGCCATCAATAGTTCTCTTTCTTTAATTTAATTAATTATACCGATTTAATTAGTGCTCGAACACGGAGCAATTAACAGCTGGTTAAACGGTATCTATTCCGTACAGTGATGATAGGCGCTCGACCACGGAGATATAGACAACCTAAATATCATCACAGCAATATTTTATCTGGAACTAATCCGAAGTGTTACAATTGATAAATAATTAGAAATTGGGTAGTAAGAAGCGGTGCTAAAAATAAAATAAAATATAAGCTTAATTAGTTTAAATAATATTTTACACTTAAAAAAAAAGGTTTAAATATGCCCTTAGGACCTTTGCGCCCTAGCTTCGCTGTCTCAACGGCCAAGTTCTGGCATGATATCTAATATGAGACTTTATACAGGCTCTTTTCTGTATGAGTCTCATGGATTTAGCTACAGTTTGTACAAAAACAAATATTTAGCGTTCGATTTAGTAGTGAATAATATAAAACAACTAAAAATGATTTAAAATGGAAAAAGTATTTGGAATAAAAAGTAAAAGAAATTGTGAAAGAGTAAATATACACTGATCAGTTGCGCCCCCCGTTAAGTGGCACCCGGCTGCCCAGGGCACATGCCATACCCTAGTTGGATAATGGGTTTCCAAGCTGGGCGTCACGTCGCGCCTATAAGGAAAAATGCGACATGCGAATTTTCAATATGTGTACGCGTACATATTTTAAATACGGTAAAAAATCATAAGGGAAGATATATTTTTCGCCATTATGAACAAATTGTACACATGAGATTATGTAGAGCAAAAATGTGTCTACTCTAATTCTTTCTTATTGAGTTCTGTAATCTTTTTATAGTTTTGTATTGTTACATTTAAAAGAATGCAATCTAGTAATGTAAATTACAATTTTCTTGTTAAAAATGCCACCATATTAAATTTTGACTTATAAAAAAGGGCGTCGCACGGAAATTGTGACATTTGAAGGGCGGCGTGGTCTCAAAATGTTTGGTAACCCCTGCCCTAGATCCACCATTGGATGTACGTGAAGTGAGCATGATTTTTCTTATTTATAGACATGCGTGTAATGAGCATGATTTGAATTTGTTCGGTGATATATTGTGGAAATGTATTAAACATAATTTTACTCTACTTTTTTGTAGGCCTTTATGTGTAGTGAACATGATTTTCCTTTATTTTGTGATCTAGGCCTTTGTATAGGGAACAGAATTCTTCTAAACTTTACGGTATACGTGTAGTTTTTCATACCCGACTGTGATTTGAAAACCAATGTTCCCGCCATCAGCAGCTCACAACGATGATAGCACAAGATTTAAGCCTTATACCAGTGTTTCCCATACTATCCATACTGTCCTTCAGAGTTTAATTTTGTGAGATGGTAAATAATTGAAAGAAGTTATACGGCAGCGTATGGGTTTTTAATGATATAGCAGGAATAATTTTATGCTATTAAATACAGGCAATAGAATATTTAACTAAAGGCTCTTACATTTAATACTGTACTTATGTTCTATAATTTTGACAATACGATCAATTCCTTATGCTTATAACCATTTAATATAAGTTATGTTTTAACGTGCGTTTAATTCATAAGAATCATAAATTATGCCACGTAAAAAGTGCATTTATTTTGTGATCATGT